>CATIWJ010036664.1:0-12494 GCA_949640765.1 Croton laevigatus | reverse complement strand
TTAAGGAAGTATTATATTTAATTGAATACCATTATTATTAGTTTTGTACAAGTATTTAGGAAATAAATAAATATATATAGATGATTTTAAATTAAGGTTTATTATTCTATAGTCCAATGAATTTGGACAAAAGATTTGTTTCTTTTTAAAATGATACAGTTAATTAATCGAGTATATTACTACATAATTTATTAAAGTAAATTTTAAAAGATTTATTCTTGAAATAGTTTTAATTAAGTTAAATTATAACACGGTTATTTTAATCAGTAAATATATTTAATAAAGTCAATTTTATTAAAGTAAATATGAGTAAATAAAAATAGGGAATTGTTATTTCCAGAGCAATATTTGTTAATGCCAGAGCAATTAATCTTTTATTTCTTCATTGTTTGCTCTGGCATTAACAAAAATTGCTCTGGAAATAACAACTCCCTAAAAATATATACAAGTATATAAATTGTGTTTTCTTAACAAGTATTTATAAGTTATTATTTAATCATATTTTATTAAATCAAGTTATTTCTAAAAGTACTGTTAATATATTAAAAGTAAATAATACTAAAAGTTATCTTAAATAATAATATATTTTTATGAAAAGAGTTTTTAATAAATACTATGGAATAGTTAAGATGAAATTATATAAAATATAATTTGGGTAAAAGCACAACAATCTTACGATGAATAAGTGTTTAGTGAAAAGTGATTAATTATCTGTGAATATATTTTTGATGGAAGATACATAAAATTCATTATGAAAGTATTTTGATGAAAAATGTTGATTTGAAATGGATATAACGATGGTATTTATTTTTGAAAAAAAAAATGCTGAAAAAATATATATATTTCAGACTTCAAAGAATGTGATGGAAATACAGTAAATTTTGTACTAAATAAATCCTTCGCATACCCATTAAATATTTTATGCTCTACTTAGGCTAAGTTAAACTAGTGTGATAAAGGTATGATGCATCATATACTTAGCAGTACTGCGAACCACCCAGTTTAGATTTTTGGGTAAAAATAGATTGAATAACTTTGGATTCGGCCGTAAAATAAAATTGACTTTGGTCAAAATAGGATACTCCAGCTACAGCCTAGAGCCATTCGAGACTGCAAAAATAAATACAGTAGCTTTATCCCTAAGTTCACCCTAATACCTAGTAGAGCAAATTTAGATAACAAGATAAGTTTAGAAGTATTTTATTTGGTTTATTTATTTATCTTATTATAGTTTTGATTGAATTATATATTATTTGAATTATTGAGAATTTGTTTTTGATTTATTGAATATTTTAAATTAAAGTGCAAATTGAGAATTTACATGCGCATTTTAATTGTTTTTAATTATCATAGTTAAAGTATCCACTAAGCGTCATCGCTCAGCAAGTTTGGTTCATTCTAAACTTGTAGGTCTTCGAAGATTTAGCATGGGCAGACTGAGACTAGACAGTTGGCAAAAAACTTAGTTGGCATATACTGTGAAGATCAAGACAGACTCTGAAGATTTAGAGTATATAAAAAAAATTGTACCCTTATTGTTATATTTGTAAATTATATTCTGTTTATCATGTAATATGTAATGTGGCACATCTTGGTGCAACTAGAAATAGTCGGGTCAAAGGGTGTTACATAACAGGTGTTTCTTCATTCCATTTGTTGAGGTTTATGATATATTTTATCTTTCAATATATTTTTAGTTGTGATTTTTTATTTGCATATGTTTTTATTATATTCATAATTGAAATGTTAGTGTTTTATAAGAGATAGAATGGGATGATCCATTTCTTTATTAATATAATAGGATTTGACTATTTTCGAACTGCGTTTGAACATTTTTTTAATTGGTTTTGAACTATTAGTGTTTGAACGATTGATTTCTTTGTTCTTAACACTGTTTCTTTTTAATTGTGGTTTTTATATGTTTAACAGGTGTTTCTTCATTCCATTTGTTGAGGTTTATGATATTTGTTTTTTATGCATTCCATTTGTTGAGGTTTATGATATTTATTTTTTATGTTTCGGTATTATTTTTAATTGTCATTTTTTATTTGCCTATGTTTTTATTATACCCATAATTCAAATATTATTGGATTTATGAGAGGTAGAATGAGATGCTCCATTTATTTATTAATATAATAGGGTCTGAACTATTTTTTAATTGGGTTTGAACATTTTTTAAATTAGTGTTGAACTGTTTTTAAACATTGTTTGAACAATTGATTTTTCTTTGATTAATAGTGTTTCTTTTGAAGTACTAATATGATTTTGTTTTAAATAGTATTTGGATAGGGTTTTGAACTGTTTTTTAACATTGTTTGAACGATTGATTTTTCTGTGCTTTACTTTTTTTTTAATTGTGAATTTTTATGCTCAATAGATGTTTCTTCATTGCATTTGTTGAGGTTTATGATATATTTTATGTTTCAATATTATTTAATTGTGATTTTTGATTTACCTATGTTTTCATTATGTCTATAATTGAACTATTATTGGATTTATGAGAGCTAGAATGTGATGCTCCATTTCTTTATTAATTTAATAGGGTCTGAACTATTTTTGAACTGGGTTTGAACATTTTCTTAATTGGTTTGAACTTTTTTTTAACATTGTTTAAATGATTGATTTTTCTATGCTTAAGAGTTTTTTTTTTTAATTGTGATTTTTATGCTTAACATGTGTTTCTTCATTCCATTTGTTGAGGTTTATGATATATTTTATCTTTCAATATATTTTTAGTTGTGATTTTTTATTTGCATATGTTTTTATTATATCCATAATTGAAATGTTATTGGTTTACAAAAGATAGAATGGGATGATCTATTTCTTTATTAATATAATATAACAGGATTTGACTATTTTCGAACTGGGTTTGAACATTTTTCAATTGGTTTTGAACTATTAGTGTTTGAACGATTGATTTTTCTATTCTTAACACGGTTTCTTTTTAATTGTGGTTTTTATATGTTTAACAGGTGTTTCTTCATTCCATTTGTTGAGGCTTATGATATTTGTTTTTTATGCATTTCATTTGTTAAGGCTTATGATATTTGTTTTTTATGCATTCCATTTGTTGAGGCTTATAATATTTGTTTTTTATGCATTCCATTTGTTGAGGTTTATGATATTTATTTTTTATGTTTTGGTATTATTTTTAATTGTCGTTTTTTATTCGCCTACGTTTTTATTATACCCATAATTCAAATATTATTGGATTTATGAGAGGTAGAATGAGATTCTCCATTTATTTATTAATATAACAGGGGCTGAACTATTTTTGAATTGGGTTTGAATACTTTTTTAACATTATTTGAACAATTGATTTTTCTTTGATTAATAGTGTTTTTTTTGAAGTACTAATATGATTTTGTTTTAAATAGTATTTGGATAGGGTTTTGAACTGTTTTTTTAATAGTATTTGTATGATGGTTTTGAACTGTTTTTTTTATCAAACTATGAACTTCTATTGAATTTTTTTTGTGCAATTTACATATACTGTTATTAGTTTGAAAGAGCCTCTCAAAATGTAGTGGTGCCTAATACAAAAATTATTTTGATTTTGCGCTTTTTCTATGATAGTTAGGGCCTAATGTGTTTGCAATTTTTTTTCTTGATATAACTGTGTTTTAATAGTTTTTTAACTGGGTTTGAATAGCTTATGATGTTTGTTTCATTTTAATTTTTAGTTTTTGTTGTTGCATGTGTTTTTATTTTCCCTTCTTTTTTTTTCTGTTTGTTGGATGTTCTTCGATTTTAGTGTTTTTTTTTCCCTTCTATTCTTTAATGTTCTTAGTTTTTATTTTACGTGCTTTGTTTTTTATTCAAATTTTTGTGCTTTGGAATTGGGTTTATGAATATAAGTAGTTTTCTGTTTAATGCTTCTATAAACTTTTTTTGGACTCTTTGGCACTTTGTTCATTATCAGGTTCTTTGAAGTTGAGATTTATCATGTTATATATGAACTTTGAATTACATTTAAAAACTTGATAAATTCTTGTTCTTACCTTGGGGAAATGAGGAAATGAAAACATGTGGTTGACTAATTCTTGTGTTAAACTTGGCTTGGTTGATTGATTTTACTGACTTACTTGATGATGACATTTTTGGAGTGTAATTTTGTTGATATTTCTGCACTTTCTTGCTGTTTTTAATGTTGCAGTTGGTTTATCAGTTTTATTTTTGATTTTTTTTTTGTTGTTTTCCTTGCTGCAATTAGGTTGCATTAGGTTTTTTGGTGCAGTATTTTGTCGATGATTTTGCTGTTTTTGATTTGTTGGAGCTTGAGAGTTTAGGAAGTTGATTGATGAGTTTGTTTTGGCTTGGGAAGTAGGTGATTGATTTTAGCTTTTAATTATGAGTTCTTGAAGCTGTGTAACGTGTGTTCATGCTTGGGGAAGGGGCTACAGTGATCTTTTTTTTTTTTGTTTTTGGTAGGTTAAATGGGGGTAAATAATAGGTAGTTAGTTTTGCCAATAAAAATTAAAAATGGGTCTAGTTTTGTTAACAAAAGTAAAAAAAAATGTGAGTTATTTCTATTTTTAACTAAAAGTGTTAGTTTTGTCAACAAAAGTTAAAAAGAAAATTAGTTTTTATCAAAATTTGTTATAAAAGGGTCTAATTTTGTCATTTTCCCTTGTTTAAAATAGGGTCATATACTTCTTTTAGGTTTAGTTGGGCCCCCCACACATATACATTTTCTAGCCCATATTCAAATTAGATGACCGCATCAATTTAATTCCCAAAGTCATTTAATAACTCACTAATTACTCGTTTAATTACTAATCGCTTCTAATTAATTTATAATTACTAAAATTAAGTAAACAGACGAACACGTATAATAACTTTAGGCAACAACTCCCTTATCTCCGAAGCGGTTACCAGTAATATTATTACATACTACTCCCTCCGTTTCATTTATTTGTCCAAATTTTTCATTTTGGGCGTTTCATTTATTTGTCCAAATTTTTCAAAATGGTAAGTTTAATAATTGGTAGTTTTTAAGGTGTTGAATTAAATAATGGATACTTTTTGAGTTAGTGGGAATGCTTTTTGAGTTAGTGGGGAACATAAAGTGACAGAGTTGACAGTGATGTAACAGTTGTCTGACTGTGTCTGACTTTTTCTGAAAGAATTGAATTTTAACAAAATAGACTGATTTTTTAAAACTGTGAGCAAGTTAGATAAACTGTGGCTAAGTTTATCTGTCGAAAAGTGAATAACTGGCCATAAGTAATTAAACTTGCTAACAACTATAGCAAACAGTGGTAAGTAACTGGCCACAACAAATTAAACTTGCTAACAACTATAGCAGACAGCAAGAGTTATAACTGGCTACAAGTAATTAAACTTGATAACAACTATAGTAGACAGTAGTAAATAACTTGTCACAACTAATTAAACTTGCTAACAACTATAGTAGAAAGTAGTAAAAAACTGGCCACAAGTAATTAAACGTGCTAACAACTATAGCAGATAGTGGTAAATAACTGGCCACAAGTAATTAAACTTGCTAACAACTATAGCAGATAGTGGTAACATAATTGGCCACAAGTAATTAAACTTGCTAACAACTATATCAGACAGTGATAAATAATTGGCCACATATTTCAAAGTTGTCCACACAATTTTCAGCAAAGTTGCCCACATATTACAAAAGAAGTCCACAGTTTTTACACCTAATCGCATGACCACGACTTATGATATTTGAACTTGATCTAATGTTTCATATACTAATTCCTTAAGAATTCAATTCATCATTACAAAATAGCTAATTTTCATCCAAATATTTGGATAATTCATTAAAATTGAAAGTTTAATCGCATGTGGGCACCTAATCGCATGACCCCAAGTAATAATAATTGAATTTCAACTAGTATTTTACCTATTAATTCCTTAACAATTCCATTCACAATCATAAGTTTGGCTAATTTTTATTCAAATATTTGGATAATTCATTGAAATTGCAAGTTTAATCACGTGTGGACACCTAATTGCATAACCCCGGGTAATGATAATTGAACTTCAACTAGTGTTTTGCCCACTAATTCCTTAACAATTTCATTTAGAATCATAAGTTTAGATAATTTTCATTCAAATATTTGAATAAATCATTGAAATTGCAAGTTTAATCACCTATCGGTACCTAATCGCATGACCCCGAGTAATGATAATTGAACTTCAACTAGTGTTTTATCTACTAATTCCTTAATAATTCCATTCACAATCATAAATTTGGCTAATTTTCATTCAAATATTTGAATAATTTATTGAAATTGCAAGTTTAATCACGTGTGGGCACCTAATCGCATGACCCCGACTAATGATAATTGAACTTCAACTAGTGTTTTACCTACTAATTCCTTAACAATTCCAGTCACAATTATAAGTTTGGCTAATTTTTAATCAAATACTTGGACAATTTATTGAAATCACAAGGTTAGATATGTATTACTACTTACTCAAATGATTATGATTTAGTATAATTGTACTTCATCTACTAGTTTACCTACTAATTCATAAAAAATTCCATTAATCATCAAAATGTTGGCTTATTTCTATCAAATACTTAGTTAATTCATTGAAATCAAAAGTTTAGTTAAGTATTAATACCTAATCACATGTTCTTGATTTAGGATAAATGAACTTGATATACTAGTACACCTACTAATTTCTCAAGATATTAATTGAACATCAAAACGTTTCATTATTTTCAATCAAATACTTGGTTAATTTATTGAAATAACAAGTTTCGTTAAGTATTAATACCTAATCACATGTTCTTGATTTAAGACAAATGAACTTGATATACTAGTACATCTACTTATTTCTCAAGATTTCAATTGATCATTAAAATATTTAACCATTTTCAATCAAATATTTGGTTAATTCATTGAAATAACAAGTTTAGTTAAGTGTTAATACCTAATCACATGTTCATGATTTAGGATAAATGAACTTGATATACTAGTACACCTACTAATTTCTCAATATTTTAATTGATCATCAAAATATTTGATTAATTCATTGAAATAATAAGTTTAGTTAAGTGTTACCTAATCATATGTTCATGATTTAGGATAAATGAACTTGATATACTAGTATACTTGGCCACAAGTGTTAAAGTTGTGGCCAAGTTTTTTGAAACCTGGCCACATGTGTTAAAAGTTGTGGCCACTTTTTCCATAAATTTGGCCACAAATTTTAAAAGTTGTCCACACCTTGAAAGCGAAGTTGGCCACATATTACAAAAGTTGTCCACTGTTGTTACACTTATGTTAAGGTTGCAGCGAAGTTGGCCACAAGTGTTAACAGTTGTGCCCACTTTTTCCCTAAACATGCTCACAGGTGTTAAAAGTTGTCCACATATTTTGCAGCAAAGTTGGCCATATATTACAAAAGTTGTCCATAGTTGTTACACTTATGTAAAGGTTGCAGCGAAATTGGCTACAAGTGTTAAAAGTTGTGGCCACTTTTTCCACAAACCTGGCCACAAGGTTTAAAAATTGTTCACATTTTTTCCACGAACGTTGGCCACATATTATAAAAGTTATCCACACTTTTTACATTTTTGTAAAGTATGTAGAAAAGTTGGTCACAACTGTTAAAAGTTGTTGCCACTTTTTTCACAAACCTGGCCACAAGTGTTAAAAGTTGTCCACATATTTTCCACCAAAATTGGTCACATATTACAAAAGTTTTCCACACTTTTTACACTTATGTGAAGTATGCAGAAAAGGAGACCACAACTGTTAAAAGTTATGGCCATTTTTTCCACAAACCTGGCCACAAGTGTTAAAAGTTGACCACACTTTAGATAGCAAAGTTGGCCATATATTACAAAAGTTATCCATAGTTTTTACACACATGACCACGACTTATGATATTTAAACTTAATCTAATTTTTCACATTCCTTCATAATTGAATTCATCATCACAAAATTAGCTAATTTTCACCCAAATATTTAAAAGTTTAATCACTTGTGGGAACCTAATCGCATGACCCCAAGTAATGATGATTGAATTTTAACTAGTGTTTTATCTACTAATCCCTTAACAATTCTATTCACAATCATAAGGTTGGCTAATTTTTATTCAAATATTTGGATAATTCATTGAAATTGCAAGTTTAAGCACATGTTGGCACCTAATCGCATGACTTTGAGTAATGATAATTGAATTTGATACAATGTTTTACTACTAATTTCTCATGAATTCCATTTACTATCACAAGTTTGGATAATTTTCATTCAAATATTTGGATAATTCATTGAAATTTCAAGTTTAATCACATTTTTCAAAATAAATTATTCCGATTTTCACTCAAATACTTGGATAATTCCTTTAAATCACATAATAAAAAAATGAAAAAAAAATTTCCAGTCGATTTAACGAATTAATTAATTCTTACGAATTCTCCAATTTACCAAATTTAACGAATAATCTTTTTATTTAACGATTTGAATTTAACGTTTTTAACGAAATTTTATAAAAATGCTGTAAAAATTGCAGAAAAAATAAAGTCACAAAATTTCACCTAGAGGGAGAGAGCCTAAGTAGTAATGGAGAAAACGAATAGAAAATAGTGAGCGGCGGAAGGGAAAATGAAGAGGTAGAAAAAGGAAAAGGAAAAAAGAAGCTCCTAGATTTATTTTGGTGTTAGACGTTTAATGTGTTAATTCGGGAAAAATATTTTTTAATGAAAATTTGAGGAGGAATTAAAAAACGTGGCACTAGTAGGACAAAGATGACGTGGCAAGGAGAAAGAGAAAGTGGGAAAAATTGTGGAATTTTTTATTGAGTTAGTGGGTGTACTTTTTTATAGTATTTTATTAAGATAGTGAGTATTGTCAAATCATGTTTTTTAGTAGAGTAATTTTAAATTGTAGTGTAATTATTAAAAAAATAAGGGTATTTTGGAATAAAAATGGAGAAAGTATGTTTTTCCTTAATATACGTGCAAAAGGGAATTTGGACAAATAAATGAAACGGATGGAGTATTATAAGTAATAAGTTGTTACTACCACATAACTAATGTAGTTGTAGCAATAATAAGTTTATAATTTGCCACATAACTAATATAATTATAGAAATAATAAGTTTATTAGCCACAAGTTATTAGTCATTATGAACATTTATGAGTTCTGATACCATCAAATCGGTTGAAAAAATAGAGTTTCAGTACGACTTTGGTTACTGAATTCTTCATTTTTTGACTAATTATATTTGTAACTAAAGTATAACTTTATAAATTGCCACAATAAATATTTTTTTTACATAAGTCTTGTGGCTATATAAAAAAAAAAATTCCCGTGGCTATAAATATATTATTTAGTCACAACAAATAGATTTTATGGTTGTAAATATAATTTTTTAGTCACAACTCATATAAATCCTATGGCTAAGCTTTAGTTACGCCACTTCTAACTACGGCATGTCACGGGAAAAACTTATTGTAGAAAAAGCATTCAGCCATCAAAATTTTAGGTTTAGCCACAATTTATTTTGTGGCTAAAGATGTAATATATTGTAGTGACAGATAGAGGTTATTCGCCGAAAACTACAAAATAACATAAATGGAGTTAAGAGAACTACAAAAATAATCTCTCGTTGAATAGATTCTAGGACTGTAATTTTGCTATAAAATCTAGGACAGATATTTCAAAAACATTGCCCGGTTTCGATTGAATCTCAAAATTAAGTAAACAAATCAAAATGAAACAATGATATAAAAGAGAGAGGGATTTTAATCAGACCTTGGTGAATGCAACAGATGAAGAAATAGCAATCTCTCTGTCCGTCCTTGTTGATTCTATTCTTTTTCGTTTGAAGCAATACTATTAAAAAGTACCCAAATTCGATGGTATTGATGGGTAAACTTCCCTATTTTATTTCAGTTTTAATAAAATGTATTTATTGAAAATATTATTATTGCAATTTTTAAATTGTCCTTACTAAAGTATCTCAGTCTGAAGCAATAATATTTATTGATATTTTAATTCTAGATATTTCAACTAATTATAAAGCTAATTAAGCGGATTGTTGGATAATCACTTTTATAGATGAATGTAGCTTTATCATTTTCAAATTAAATCAAATAACCAATTTTCAAAAATTACAAAATAATATTATCAATGAAACATTGTTAATACATTTTTTAGGGATGGGCATGGGTGGAGATTCCCCATTCCTAGTCGGAATCCAACCCAAATAGCAATGGAAATTTCTATTATTTTTCCTCATAGGCCAGGGATGGAGCATGACTTTCCCTCCATTAGCAAAAATGGAGTGGGTATGAATTTTATACTCCCCGCCTGTGGAAATCCACATCCCGATCCTATGGAGATTTCCATCCCGATTCTGCAGGGACCCACTAATATATAATATTTTAATATATTATAATAGTAAACGATAAAAATAATATCATAATAATTGATATAGTGAATAATTTAAAAAATTAAATTTTCCTTATTAGTTTATAACATATAAATTAAAAGTATTATTTTTATATTTTGTGATCCAATACAACAACAACAACAATAGCCTTAGTCCCAAACAAGTTGGGGTCGGCTGTATGGATCATCTAACGGTTAAGCTCTCCAAACAAATATTAAAGAAGAAGGCCTAAGAAATACAAGAGCATTCAACACGATCCTTAGATATTATCCACGATATGGATATTTTGTGATCCAATAATTAATTAAAATTAATATCAATAATTTTTTAAAATTTGAAATGGGGATTGGGAACCCCAAGAAAGTGGGGATCTCCACGGAGATGGAGATGCGAAAAGTTACCTCCGTGAATGTGTTAGGCTCGAAATGCCAAAATCCATCGGTTTTGAATATTTGACAAACTCACTTGAATTTGTGATTTACTAATGATATTTCAAGTGTCTAAGTATAGCTCCAAGCAAGTATGAACCATTACAAGTGAAGAGGAAAAGTTAGACTTGCAAAAGAATTGAAGTTCTTGAAAACTAACTGCTTTTTCACACGAGATATCAAAAATTTATGCACTGCACACTAGTTAGTATTTTGGCCATAACTTTTGATTTACAACTCCAAATGAGGTGATTCAAAAGGCTATGGAAAGCTGACATCTGTTGTTACAAAAACGTCTTCTGTCAAAAGTCCAAAAAATGCTTATAGAAGTTGCAACCGTGACAATTGTCGCTCTCGCAATGTAAACACCAGAAAAGTTCCAAAAGACTTCATTTTGCTCGCGACCAGAACATCTCGCTCGCTAATGGGAACATCTCACTCGTGACAACCGTCGCGCCCGCGATAAAATTGAACTACTTAGTGCAACAGCTAGTTTTTCAGACCTGTCAGAGAGCCATTACAATCCCCTTGTGAGAGGTCGTGCCAATGACACCCGTCTCGCTCGCGACGCTTGTAAAAAGTCAGAAAAACTTCATTTTAAAGGAGCAGCGGCTATATTTTCACTTTTGGGTATAAATACCCATTCATATAGCCTTAAAAAGGTTGGAACAACTACACAAATATTGAACTTTATTGTCAAAAAACATTCTCGTCATCTTTTACTCTCATTTTCAATAAAAATGTATTTTGTCATAATAGTTTGTTGAGTGAGCTATAAACTCAACACCTTTATTGTGAGTGTTTGTTGAGTGATCTTTAAACTCAACTTATGAGTGTTAGAAAGTTTTTGAGTGAGCTTTAAGCTCAAAGATTGTAAAGTTTAGAGTTAGCTATAAATTCTGACGGGTGTCGAAACCTCCAAATTAAAATTACCTACTCTAAAGGATTTGTATATAGCGATGAGCAGGGTCGATCCCACAGGGACTAGTCAAGTTTTATTCTTAAGTGCGATAACATAAAAGATGGGGGGTTTTTGAATGCAAACTGAAAATGATTAAATGAAGGAATTCCAGCAAACAAAATCAAAGAAATTACAGTAAAAACAGAGGGAATGAATGAGAACGAACCTTGGTTGTTGTTTACCAATACAATTGACGAGTAGTGATCATAGACTTACAAATATAATTCTTTTATCAATGATATTTATTGTTGGTCTTAAAAACTTGTTCTCTCTTAAGATTAAACAACTAAAAACATGTATTTTAATTGCTCTTATTAATTAACAACCTAGATACGATCATAGATTTAATCAACTAATAGCTTTAAGAATCAAGAGAACTAATGAACAAGACAACATATGTACGACATGCATTTAATCTAGATAAAAACTCTTCATATAATCCCAATCCCGAACGTCGCGAATCAAGATAATATGTGCTTCTAATTGAAACAAACAGTGAACGTCATCTCTTTGAATCAAGCAATAGATTAAAGTAAAGAAATTACTAGTTGTACACCTAGCAATAAACCAAACTCAATCATAGAAATCAATTCAGAAGAATCTTTAATACCATTAAATAGAAGAAATCAGTTTAATAACAAAGTCTCACACTTTTACAATCAATTGCTTGGTTCCCAACAACCAAGAACTAAAGAAAATAAGAAGAAGAACAGAAA
>CATIWJ010036649.1:0-10242 GCA_949640765.1 Croton laevigatus | reverse complement strand
CAGCTATTGTGAAATCATTAGAGCACTTGTTTCTGCTTGGTGCTTTGACAGATGAATGTAAGCTGTCAGATCCTGTTGGGCATCAAATGGCTCGGCTTCCCTTAGATCCTATTTATTCCAAATCCCTCATCATAGCTAGTCAGTTCAATTGCTTGGAAGAAATGCTGATAACTGTTGCAATGCTCTCAGTTGAATCTATTTTTTATGCTCCTCGTGAGAAGTCGGAGGAGGTATGTGTGATTCAAGTGCTTAGTTTTCTCCATCTTTTTTGAAAAAAAAGTGCTTATTTTTCTCCTCGGGTAACATACATCGAAAGTCCATCGGCATTAGTAAAAGTAAAGTTGTGCGGTATATGAGCTCCATATTAGAAGTAATGTTAAATATTTTGGAAGATTATTATTCACAATACAAAAACAATAGGGAGTTTTACTGTAAGCAGGGGTGTGAAGTGACTTATTATTTTGCTTGGATTTGGCTGAGGTTTGGTTGGTTTGAGTCTGATGCTTTGGCTCATACTGAGTTTGAATCCATATGACAGTTTATTCTACTTTTGTATTTGGGGTTAGAGTTCCGTAGGCACTGAGAGTTATCATGCTTTAACTGCTAGGATTAGACTGAGTCAACCAAGTATAGGCCTGTCATCCTCATTTAATATTTCTTTTCGCTATTGAATAAAATTCACCTAGCTTTGCTTCTTGAATAGTGTTATGCAATTTGATAAAATTTGATAAAGAACAAGAATTTTTTAATAGGAGTGTCCCCTCAACTCTTTAAGAATTAGAAGCAACCTATATCCTGCTTGTGTATATATCTTATTACGAAGAGTTCTGTTAGTGTCTTCATTGTAAGTATCATAGCAAATATGTGACTTTGTTAAGTTTTTTCTACTCAATTTAACAAAATTGAGTGCAACAAACTTAACTAAATCACAGATTTCTATGAACACTGACATTCATGATCTTTGCTTAATGTAAGATCTTGCATTTTTGTGCTACCACCGTTATGTATTCCCCTTGATCTTGCTTTCTACTAAGGCCTAAGAGAAGCAATTTTGTGTTCATGTTTGCCAGTGGAAAACTGCATTGAAGTGCTTTTCAAGTCCGGAAGGAGATCATCTTACTTTGATTAATGTTTATAGAGCAGCAGATGAACTTTTGGGAAAGAAAAGGTTGGAACTTGGTAATGAGAAAAATCTAAAGGGAAAAAGTGAAAAAATCCTGAGAAAATGGTGTAAGGAAAATTTCATTAATGGTCGTTCCCTGAGGCATGCACGTGACATTTACAGGTATGCAATTTAGCCTTCTCTCTCTCTCTCTCACACACACTAAACTTGGGTTCCATGTTAGCCTTCTCTCTCTCTCTCTCTCTCTCTCACACACACACACACACACACAGAGGTTATACTCTTGTTTTGCCCCTCTATCATTCACACTGATATTATTGCCTAAACTTGGGTTCCATGTTTAAAGATATTTTAACATTTAAAGTTCTTCTGTTATTCCTATACTTGGACATACAAATTTGTGTTCCTTATCTTTTGAAGTCAGATTCGAGGACATGTAGAACAAATGGGTCTCCATATATGTTCCTGTGGAGATGATAAGCTTCAATTCCGTAGATGCCTCGCTGCTTCGTTTTTTCTCCATGCAGCTTTGAAGCAGCCTGAGGGGACATACAAGTATTGAATGTGCTATCATATGAGCTATGAAATTCATGTGCAGGTTTTTACCCTTTGTTGTTGGACGAGGAAGAATAGAAAAACGACAGATAGAGGGAAATTTAGCTCCTTATCAAAATTTTCTTTCCCCCCAATATTTTCCTTTCTATTCCTTATTGGTGTTAGTAATTGTACTTGTTTTTTAACCTATAGAAAAGAGAGATATATCTCACAGTTGAACAATATTGCAGGGCTTTGGCAAGTGGTCAGGTCGTGCAGATTCACCCTTTTTCTGTGTTATTCAAGTCAAAGGCAGAATGTGTGGTTTTCAATGAGTTGGTCCAAACCACTAATAAATATATCCGGAGTGTAACTAGAATTGATTATTTATGGTTGGCCGAGCTTGCTCTGCACTTTTATGCTGATCAGCATTAAATCTCTGGTATGAATTGGGACATATTCACATGATAATTTCATTTCTATGGTCCTTGACGTGAATCGGTATTGTATTCAAAAGTAGCACTTCTGGGATGGCATCGGGTAGGAACAAAGACTTCCACAACTTACATTCTTTATTAGTTTGTTACAAATAGTATAGATGGAGTCAGATGAGACCTCATAATTGATGAAACTTTTTTATATGTTTGGTTGAAGTGATGCAAATGCAGCCATGTATCCTGAATCCTGATAGTTTATCCTGCAGCGACAAATACTAAAGGATGATCTCTTATCCCCCATTGATAATGCACTTGGACAGTGCAATCTACGGTATGGAGTCTTTTATTCATCCTGTGGGAGAGCCTGCAGGTAGCTGTTGAAATTTTCAAAGGTTTCTCATTTATAACACTTAACTTGGCCCAGAAGTTAGTAGTTTTTTGGCATGTACTATTTGGGGCTTATCTACGGTTCTCTTTAGGATTCACCAGCTAATACACAACCTTGCATATATTTCAGTGAAGAGAGGCTCGCCGGGAATTTTGTTGTGGTGAGGGGAGATATCAGATATGAGCTAACAGTTAGTTTATTCTTTCCCTTTTTTTATCCCCTCGTCTGTTTTCTCCCATATGTATTATTATGTTATAAATGAAATAATTGCATTTATCTTTAATGCTGATGCATTTTTATATTATTGCTAATTTGGAATTGAGAATGAACAGTATTATTCTCAAAAAAAAAAAAAAAAAAACATTTACTAGTGGTCCTTTTGGCCAGAATTTTATATTCCGTCTGGCGGAGGTTTACATGGATATCCATATCATCTTAAACAATATTCCGTCTGGCAGAGGTTTACATGGATATCCATATCATCTTAAACAATTTTAAATCAATCCCTCAACTTAGTAAAGTTGTTTTTTAACTACCGCTTACAACTTTTAAGAAAAAAATATATTATGTTTCTAATAATAATAAATAATCATTGCATTGAATTGATATAATTAGTATTCTAAAAAAATTAATTTAATTAGATTTTTTTAAAAAATAAATTAATATAAAATTGGAAATATCATAAAATCAACAACTTAGTTTGAAGTTAATTTTATATTAAATGTCATTTAATATAAAAATAAAATGTTTTCTAATATAAAACTAAAATTTGAAATTCAATTTGAAATAAACTTAGAAATTTAATCAAATATAAATTTGGAAATATAATATAAAATTAATGCTAAAATTAACGTATTCTTAAAAATTTTGTGACATGTATTGTTAGAGAGGGTACTTTTATGTCCAAGAAATGGTATGAGACGGAACTGTCATTTTCATGCTGACCTATAATATAGTATAATTAAAAATGGAAACGTTGAAATGAAATAGGAATGGAAGAGCCAAATTTAGGAAACAATTAAATAGCATTTATAAGTGGCGTTGATTAAATTTTCGGGTTATGAAATGGTTGAACCGGATTTTCAATTATAACGGTTTTGAATGCTAGGAGGAGTAACTGCCGGTTTCTGAGTCAACCAGTTCGATCGGCCGGTCCAGTCCCATTATAAGAACAATAGTTAGCGATAGTTATCTTGTATCATTGCAGCTCTATAATTTCAAAAGGATTGAATAACAATTTATGCTCTCTATAGTATCAAAATGAGGTCCAATATTTTCAGTTTTCGTACTACTCTCCTTCGCATTCCCAAGCAGAGGTTTCTGTCTATTCCTATCAGGTTTTTGTTTCTTTCTTTCTCTCTTTTGTCAGTTCTTCCCGCCATTTCTATCTTATAATTTTGTTGCAGCGTTAGTTTCAAGCATCAACCGTCAACGGACACTCGAAATCTTTCCGATGTTCCAGTTGTGGTGGATGATCCTCTCTTGCTCCATTCCAAAATCAACTCTATTCGCGTCGCTGGTCCTTCTAAGCTCCAGGTTTTGATTTAATGATTTCTGTTCTTTCACATTTCACAATTTTGCTTGCTTTTTTTTTTTTTTTAACTTATTTTGTTTGGTTTTTTGTTATTTTATGGATTAGGTTATATCAGATTTTGATGGAACATTAACCAAGTACTTCATTGATGGCCGTCGTGGGATTAGCAGTACGTATATTTCGGATTTTGACTTTGATTTTCTTTTTCCAATTGATTATTTTGTTGAGTTTGGTTTTTGTTATTTGTATTGTATTATTATTAGGCAGTAATGGCATTGTGCGGCAGGAGAATCCGGAGTATGATGCGAAGAGGCAGGCCTTGTTTGATTATTATCATCCTTTAGAATTCTCCCCAACTATTCCGATTCAACAAAAAACTAAGCTCATGGAAGAATGGTATTCAACAAAAACTGTATGTATGTACATGCTTTTTTGGTTGGCATGATGAGCTAGCTGCCTCTCTGCAGGTGGGGGAAAAACAACCGTCTTCTAATTGAGGGAGGCCTCACTCTTGATGGAATTAAGGATTCTGTTGCTAATTCTGATATTGCTTTTAGGGAAGGTGTTATGGAGCTCTTTGAGTTTTTAGAGGTAAAATCCCATTTTCACCAACAAATTCTTCTGCATTATGGTACTCATACCTTTATTTTTTTACATGCATTTAGTGGGACCATCTAAGAAGATCAATTCTTTTGTTTTCAAGCTTTTGGACTTCTAAACATTTTTTTTAATAATTGTGTCTGTTCATTGAGTTAATTTTTGGAAGTTTAGTCGATATGCCCTGTAACAATTTTTTTGAAATATCTTAATACTATATATATATATATATAAACAGAGCCTTTGCATATATCATCTTTAGCTATTTGAAAATTTTCAAAGTTCTTAGTTCACCTTGGATATACACGACAAAAAGATTAATTTTTGAAGATACCTACCCTCACATCTGTCTCTGGTCTTACCCTGACCACTCTGTTGCATTAGCGAACAATGCCTCCATTACTTGACATATTTATTCTGGCCATTACCGAAAGAACTGAACTTGCCCTCTAACAACTTAGAAATAATTTGTAGACAGCGATCACATCATTCCTAGTACTAATAAAGTAAATCACTCTATTAAGACAATGTAGTAAGAAAGAAAGTCAAATTTGTTACTCCTGTGAAGTCTCCTACATGCACATCTTTTCATTTGCACACTGCAAATTGGAGAAAGAATGACATCCACAACTTCAGGGTCTTTTAGTATTTGTGTACTTTTAAAATGTTTTTCAGTTGGTGTTATTCATGTCAACTGTCTCATGTAGGCTGTTTTCTTTTACAATTTGTAGGAAAGAAACATACCACTTCTGATATTTTCAGCAGGACTTGCGGATGTCATAGAGGAAGTAAGTTTATAAGATATGCTTTCTGGCAGTAACAAGCTGCATTTGGTTTATTCTTTGATTTTTGCACCTGCTTCACAACCTTTGGTGAATTGATGCCTTTGCTTTTTCCTGTTTCAGGTTCTGAGGCAGAAAGCTCATAGACCTTTTAAAAATGTCAAGGTAGTCTCTAACAGAATGGAGTTTGATGACAATGGTCGCCTCATTTCTTTTAAAGGTACCGGTACCACTCTAGCCTTTTGGCAATGTTATGCCTTGCTAAGTTTTTAAGCAATGAAGTTTCAGTTTCTGCTTGTAGCGACTTGATTTTCTCTATTCCTAATCAGAATGACTAGTAAAAAGATATTGATAAGATCAGGATATACTGTTTCTGATGTCTTAAGTTTGTTTCATAATTTTCTTTTCCCTCCTGTTTTTTGATATGCGATGAAGAGCTGTCAACTTTGGTAACAACCAATTGATTTACCAATTGAGAATGTCCTTTGGCCATTCTTTTTAAAGGCTACCCAATGTTGCAGATGATGCATATTCTTCATCTTGTTAATTGTTCTTCCATTGATGATTTGAAACTAGCTATATACAATTCAGTTGTTGTAATGTTAAGTGTTCTTCTATAATGGGATTGATGTTCCGATTATGCTTTTAACTGGTCTGTTGCAGGAAAATTAATTCATAGTCTAAATAAAAATGAACATGCTCTTGATATGGCTGCTCCTATTCATGAGCATCTCGGTGATGCTGGTGGGCTAATTGATAATGGTGCCTCAGCCTCAATCAAGAAGAGAACAAATGTGCTGCTTCTTGGTGATCATCTAGGGGACTTGAGAATGACTGACGGATTGGATTATGAGACTCAAATATCTATAGGGTTCCTGTAAGTTAGTAAAATTGCTTTCTTCTTCTAAGGCATAGCAAACTGGAAAAATTTTCTACTTTTGCTTGTCAGTTGAACTCGCATTTTGAAGGGGCTAATATTTTATTTGAGAAATCTAAACTTAATTTTTACATTTTCCATGGTGTAGTTGAAACAGGTTTGTAGGTGTTGATGAGTGTTTTGTAGGATTATCATGTACAGAAAATGCTGGTTGCTGCCCTAATAATTTATGAGATGAACCGATAGAATCGAAATGATTTTGAATAGCATATTGAGGAAAATGTTTATGCTGCAGTTCACCACACCAATTGCGAAATATTCAGCGCTCTTTATGTGTTAATCAGTTCTTTATTTCTTGTCTTTCCATGTGCCAAATCTCATGCTTAGGTTTGCACGAGTTCAAATGTATGCTTTCAAATTGTGGTAGTTTGAAGTGAATAAACTAGGTAACTGAAGCATTGGAGATATATCAAGAGTCTGTAGGTAACTGTTACAATTATGAGGACTCTGAAATGTTATGTTCACAGTTTGTTATCTTGGATAGATGTCGAATTTTGATAAAATGTTGAATTATATAGCACTAATTTTCTATCAAAGAATGTAGAGCGAGTTAACATTTAAAAACAGTTGTCCGCTATGTATGGCTAACTGCGAATGTTTGTAGCTGCTATTTGTACTTCCGCATTTGGTTATTCTCAGTGTTTTCTATTTATTAATCTCCGGGAGTATCCTAAATAACAAATTACCATATGCTACTATTTTAGGAATGATAATATCGAGAAGAATCTTGCTAGCTACTGCAAAGCTTTTGATGTTGTTTACCTGGTGAGTTTATTTTCCCCTTATTTTTTTTCTCGTGTTTCTTTACATCTTTATTGATAAAAATGATTAGAATGGAAAACTGCAAACTTTGAAAAAGGAAAAAGGACTATAATTCAGATAATGAACCTATTTAGATAGGATTGTGAAGTTAGGAATTTTGTATTACGATCATATTTGTTGTCGTTGATGTTTAACATAAATCTCTCTCAAACAGAATGATGGAGCAATGTCAGGCGTAGTGAAGCTTGCTTCTCAGCTATGTTCAATTGAAGATTCTTGAATTCTTTTCTAAAGATAATCAATTGTATATATACATTAACCATTCTATTTTCTAAAACTCTATTTTCAGTAGAAACTCGTAGACGTAGATTACGTAACTGCAGGCAGAGACATAGCCAGCCCATAAGTGAAGGGGGCCCAAATAGTGTATGCTCAAAGAATTGAACCTGGAGCACATAGCTTATTTTAATAAGCATCTTCTATTGAGCTGCTCTCGGAATACATGTTTTTCATTCATTCCAATAATACATATTCTAATCTCCATGAGACTGAATGCCTCCATGGCTCTTACCTTTCTATGTTCTGTCTGTAGGACACCTTACTTGAAGGGTAATGTTGGAGACTGAATTTTGTTACATGTGTATATGGAAGTTATCCAATTTTTTGTTTTATAAATTGTGTTCTCTTAAAAACCTTCTCTCCACCTCTTTTTCCTCTTCTCTCTAAACTCTCTCCTCCAAAAACACTTGTTTGGCTTTCTTGTGGGGAACACCAGTAGCAGCCCTTTTCCATTTGTTTTTCGTTGTTTCTTCATCTTTTCCTTCCTTTTCTCTTTTTAGTTGATCTGGGGCTTGTTCCTTTTTGGTTTTTTGGGTTGATGGTAGAGGTAGTAGATCTACCATTTTTGAGCAGATCTACACTGTTTTTTGTAGTATTCATCTCTTTTCTTAGTAGATATGTTCATTTAGGGTCTCAACAATTGGTATTCTTGATTTTCTTTCAAGGAGGTTTCAAATGGATTTTTACAGGCCTGGTGTTGGTGGTTGGTGGTTGGAGTTTTTTCAGAGATGTTCTTCAACTACGGGTCTACTTGTTCGGGGAGATTTCAAGAGTATCATCTCAGTTGGAAGAGTGCAACATCCTGATTTCGTCAAATCTCTTATGAATGCTCTTAAATTGTATTTTCTCTTTCTGAGATTTGTGTGGTTTTAATAGATTTAAGGTTGGATCTTGCAAATTGTTGTATTATCTTTTCTCTGCTATGTTGTAGATTTATTGTAGCCCTTTAAATCTGAATGAATGAAATTGCCTCAGTTAAAAAAAAAAAATTGTGTTCTCTTAGATCATCACACAATGCCACTCAAAAACTGTATTCAAGGTCTAGATTAGAATGATAACTTTCGTAGACATTTAACGACTCCAATTGATAACAGCAAGTGGCAAAACTTGTTTAGATGAATAACATATTAAAGCTTCATATGTGTTTCATGGCTTATTACTTCTTTCTCTTCTCAGCTGCCGACGACAACGGCTAATAGTAGACACTTCTTTTGACCTATTCCGCTGCCAGAAGACAATATGTAACAAATAAATCTGACCCTAAGACTAAGAATTATGATGACATAAAGAACAGAAAAAATATACTAGAGACTGTAAAAGGAACTATAATGTCTATTTTGTAAAAAATAAGTTGCTACTAAAATACCCCAAATATGTACCATTAAAAAATGCCTCTAAAACTCCTATTTATTGTAGTGACCATAACTCAAAAGTTTTTATCGTTTGTGCCTCCAATTATTATGGAACAATATTCTTGTTACATATTACGATATTGGGTACATTGGAGTAACAATATCATTAAAATTGTATTGGCCACTAACCTTTTGCAGTCTCTCAGTATTGTTAAGCGTTAAGTCAGTCTAGAAATGATGATTTTTTTCTTTTTTTGGCAGGGGGTAATTTGTTTTAAAAAGGAAAATAAAAGGTGTTATATGATTTTATTATTATTATTATTATTATTATTATTGGAGTGCTAATTTGGATCATGTATTTAATCACCGAAAAATTTTAATTATACTATGCCTAATCAGCTATACTTCAAACATCGATACTAAGCACAAACGGCGCTTAGCACCAATGGAAATGAATGCCACCCAAAAAAAACTAGCATGGGAATGAGATGCACGAGCAAGAGTGAATAATCTCATTCGCTTGGTACATTCTGAAAGCAACAACCTACAATCCAAAATAACATCCCCAAAAGTCTTGAGTTATCGATGGAATTGGAATACAAAGCATATGTTGCAACCTGAAAGTTTAAAAACACAACCTGAAAAAACATCAATTACTAACCAAGTCACAGTTTTCTCGAAGAGCAAGTGCTTCCACAAGAACAGCATCCCCACTTATCTGAAATCTCTTAGCCAAAGCCTAAAAGCAACTTTATCTGTCCCACGAATAAAAACCAGATAATCTCATATCCCTAAAAATAGCACCATCTGATGAGAAATCCTCCTTAATTGGAGGAAAAGAAAAAGAAAAAAAAAATAAAAATAGAAAAGAAAGAAAACAAAAGAGAAAAACAAGGAAGCATAAAAAAAAGGAAAAATTTAACGGAGAAAAAATAAAAAGTTAATTATAACTAAACTATTATTAACATGTATTTGTAATATAAATAGGATAAGTTTTCATTTGAAAATCATCTCAGAGAAAGAAAATCCAAACTTAATAAGTTTGAGAAAGTGTGTGATAGAGAAAATCCTCTTGAGAGATAAAACCAAGAGAGAGTTTAGCCACCATTATTTGGTGAAATTATTATTGTATTCTGTTTAATTTTTCCTTAGTGAAATATATAGAATTATTTTTTGTCCATTTTATTTACACAAGATTGGGAAAAGTTAGATCCTGGGAGTGCCATATTTATTTATTATTCATTTATTTTTCGTCATCTTTCCCAACAAGTGGTATCAGAGCCTGGTTATTTAATAAAAAAAAATTATTTTCCAGTGTAATTTAAGATGGAAGATTCATCGTCATCATCATCCGCTACAATGCTAAAATTGACTGCATCTAATTACTCCATATGGAAGCCAAGAATGGAGGATATCTTTTATTGCAAGGATTTATATGAGCCCCTTCAATTGCTGGG
>CATIWJ010036642.1:0-12434 GCA_949640765.1 Croton laevigatus | reverse complement strand
CATCCAATGAGCAAATTTAGAAGCCTGGTCTTTCTTTTCATGAGGCTTGAGTTTAATATAGTCTTTGCTTGACCTCTCTCACTGCCTCTCTCCCATTCATAAACCTTCATAAACTCGCCTAGCATGTCATCCCATTTTGTACACGCCATTTTTGCATTTCTATTACTCCATGCCTCTGCAAGAATTCTACTACTTCTCTATCTTTAACAGCTATTGTTTTTCCTCTTGTAGATTGGAATGTAATGTCAGCGCCAGAGGTTTCTATTGTATCAACTACTCTTATGTAATTCTTGTTGATTGAAGCATGTACTGCACATGGTGGTTGCAGGGCAGACGCTTTCAAATTGAAAGCGGACTCCCCATTCATTAGATAAAGAAGATCACCGAGATTTCGTGATCCACTACCTTTCCAATTCCAAGATCTCGAATTGAATCGATCTCAGCTGGTAGGATCAGGTGAGAGAGAAGGGAAGCATTCAAGGAAAAAGGTGGCTTAGGCTTTATACTCCCAGTTTGTGATCTAGTTTATATACAAAAATTGGGAGAACAAAGTAAAACAGCTCCAACAAAACTGTTATATGAGATCTCAGCACAAAATGGATTGACTAGTTTTGACAATTAAAAATTAAAACATTTCTCACATAAAGAACAGAATGCAAAAGGAAAATAGAACATATAAATGATAATAATTTAATATTACATAAAAGATATAGTATTTGTTCTTGAACTATCTATCTCTACCTTTATCACGCCCATGGTCTGATCTACTTCTGGTTTGCATAATCTTGTTTGGGTCTAATTTGGTTCCAGAACTTCCTATTTGTGTGCTTTCTTTTCCTTTCTTTGATTCTGTTTCTATTTCTCCACCCACAACAATTTTCTTTCTGTTTGTATGAATATGATCTCTAGTGGTGGAGGATTGATCATCTGCTTCTGATATTTGCATTTGTTTTCCTCTAGAGAGAAGCTCTTGTGTTATCATTTTGCTTTGATCACTTGCTGCTCTGCTCGTACCTTTCTCTTGTTCAAAGAAGAGAACTTGAACCACCGTTCTCAATGGCAGCCGCTCATTCTTCACCGCGTGTGCTCGCACTTCTGGTGACAGTTTTTGGCAGTCTAGATTCCTGCATAGTCGTTTCTTGTCTGCTTTGCTTAGATCAGGATGTTCCTGTTTCATCAATTAGTAACAAACAATATATGCTTCATCAGTTTTGCTATGGATGTTCAAAAGATCAAGATGCTGGTTTATAATAGCTTACCTTAAGATAAATGTTGATAGCCTTGTAGAGGTCATCATGATCCTTCCTAGCAATATCAGGCAAAGTTTCAGCAAGTGATGTAATTTTCGACACGGGCATTCGCTTGTCCCTTGCAACAATTTGAAGATAACAATCAGCAAGTTTTCCAATCTTTCTAACTGATCTTACAAGCTGTGCATTTTGATCTGGATCAGGTGATTGCCTTCTCCATAGAACCAAGAAACTTTCTACCACAGTCGCAACCAAATCAATATCATAGTGATATTGATTGGAAGATGAATGATTAGGGAACATCAAATCATTAGTTGTTGCTTCAGGCAACTGCAGACTGGCTTTCCTTATAAGTTCTGTCTTTACAACAGGAGAAGCGACCAAATAATTTGCAATACTAAGAAGTCTTAGCAAGAACCCTACCGAAACTGATCCTTTTTCGGATGGAATCATACTCACAATTGCTTCAAGAATTTTTTTGTTCTTTTCTGTAACATGTTCAGTTTGAGACCCTGAACTGTCTGCAACTATAATTTTTGTAGTGTCCGGTAACCAGCGACAGGCATAAACATGCAATGCTTCACCTATTAGCTGTGGTTGAAGCACGCATGTAGATTTAATTGCTGTGACTATACACCGAAAATTATCTATGTCGAGGTCTGAAATGTCCTCGGTCCACCAATCTTTCGGGACGGATTGCTGAGACTTTTTGAATCCTGGTCTGGTATATGTATAAGACCATGTCACCTGCAAAAATATATGTATATATATAACTGTGCTCTTCTAAACTATGTATGCATATAATACATGTAAATGGACAAACCTTTGCAGGGGGAGTAAGGATTTTTTCGACAATAGAATCGATGCATTTTCTGATGATTCCGAGATTTTCTGACCATTCGGTCAACTTGGCAGTAGTCTGAAGTGTGACAATGGAATCCTTCCATCCTTCAAGAATACAAGAATTGAAAAAAGCCTCAAGTTTGAGAACAAAATTTCCCTTATCGACGGATTCAGTCATTCGGAGGAACTTTGCAGCACAAAATGCAGGCACAAAATTATGTGCACTGAGATTGATAGTAATGCCATAGCAGAACTTTGCACAAAGCTCAAAAGCTTCTTCTCCACCAGGAATGTCATGAAGCTCAATAGTAACAGTAGTTGAACCATCACAATTGGCACATAATCTTTGCAATAGACCGCATTTCGGAACAAGCGGAAACTGCAACTAAGTAATACCAAAAATAAATCTGAAATCACAGAATCAAAAGACAGAAATGAAAATATTTTTGCAACCCTTAAAATCAAACCTTATGGAGAAGGTAATTAATGTTATTGATTCGAATAACAAGATCACTAGGTGTATCTGAAATCACACACCTGCAGTGGAGAAACAAGCATAATAGTAATCAAAAACAGGTAAACATATGCACGCCAAGGCACAACCTAGTGGCAAGTGTATTTACGACCTTGACGATACACCAAGTTCAAATCCCCGCCACCAATTTAAAAAAAAAAAAGGGAGGGAGGTATATATATATATATACAGAAGATGAGATTACAGTTACAATACAAACCTTGTAGCTTCTTCTGTATAAAAAGTATCTGGACGTGTCCCAAGTTTCATAAACTTCATTTTTGAGAATTTTCTTTGCCTTTAACTCAAAGGAGCAATTATCGCTTTCCAGTATGTAGTTGAACATGCCCTTACAAGAACCTGAAAGAATTTTGAATCCACTAATGCATAAAACAAAACTGAAATAATATCTTTGCATATACAAATTGGTATTTCTTAAGCAAATGATTTTTTTTTTTTTATGCAAGAATATGAAACAATATTAAATATTAATAATCTAACAATTAAGGTAAGTTGTGGTGTTGATTCATTAAATATTTAGTAATGTAATCTGAATATAATTAGTAGGTAATTAAATGCTTAGCTAAATTAGCTCTAGCAGAAACGGCCGTGAATTATTTTTCTTTCACCATATAGAACTGCTTCTCTTTACGTTAAACTTTGGATTACTGAAAAGCTAAGTAGTGGAAACCTTTTTCTAAAAAAATTCAATTTATTCACTAAGTCAAATCATATCATACTTCATTAACTGTGGTTTTCACTTACTAATCATAGGGAAATTGTGTTTCGTAGCAAAGCTAATTCACACACTCCACTTGAAATTCAGACAGTTATTCAAAAGTTTCATATTACTTTAAATTTTGGCCGTTAAAACTTAAAACCCACGTAGAATAAAAATTGCACGGATAAGTGCTATCTACCGTTAAATTATAGAATCCGAGGCTTACAGAATGCGATATGAAATGAAAAATTATTTAGTTAGTGCTAATCAATTGAAAGGATAAGTCAAATTGCGAGATTTAAAGGATAGTAAGCAGTAAATGAAATGGACTGCCATTATTCTTTTTGACCGAAAAATGGACTGCCATTATAATGAAAAACAAAATGTAAGTCAACTTTATTACAGTTATTAGGCTAGACCATGGCTATGAATTGGTCCCGATTTGGTCCCATGGCTAAATTTTGCGCCTATGTCGTTCACACATGTTTGGGACACTTTAAATGCATATTCTATACATGGCATGGCTAGATATTGGAAATTATGCTACTATTAGCATCTTAAATAGTTATGTTTTTTTTTTTTTGAAAATATACACTTAATTAATATAAATTTAACATGAATTGTCAAATATATAATGAAATAATTATTTTTTTTAATGATTTTTTTTAACAAATTTTTTTAAAAATAATTTTTAACAAATTTTGTTGATTAGAAATATAATGGGTTTTATTTCAAAAGAGAAGTAAAATGGGTTTGAACTAAGAATAATACAATGAGTTGGCTTTTAAAAATGATGATATCAAAATCATAACCTTTCTTTTTTGGTAGGTAAATCCTAACATTTAGACAAATTAGGGTAATAGGTCTGATTTTAAGAATGCTTTTTTGATTTAATGGCACTAAAACTAAAACTAAAACTATTGTGTGCTGCTAATTATGATTATTTAGTCTACAAATTTTGACCCTTCATTTCTACTATTTATATTCTCTAGTATAGTGTGATTTTTTCAAAAAAGAAAAAAAGAAAATAGAATTGGTAGTTGGAGAATAAACGATTAGTGTTTTTGAAGTGAATTTAGTAAAAAAAAAATGCATGGATTTTTATATTTTGAAAAGATTTAATTGAAAAATAAAAGAAATGATTTGGCAACAATAGAAGAAAGAAAGCCAAAAAGTAATAATAAATCAATGAGTATGTGTGTGGTGGTCCAAAGGTGTTGGTGCAGTGCAGGCCATTCATTCGTTCAAATCTAACCCTGGCTAATGCTCTGTCTGTCAGCCATGTACTATTGCTAATGCATCCCAGCTTCTCTAATTACTATTTTTTTTTTTTTTTAACTTTTTTATTCAAAAATAAACGATTATTAAAAAAATTTTCTTTTCTTTTCTTTTCCTTCTCAAAAGGACACAAAAACCTTCTTTTTCCTCATAAAGATCTCTTCCCAACCCAACGCAAAAATAAAAGCTTTGATTTTATTTTCCTTTTTTAATAGAGAATCAACTGAGCTAGAAGATAAAGGGTGGCCTAGCAGTTAACACAGAGCCTTGAGGTCAATCGTCGCTATATACATTCCTTTTTGTAACTTTAGCAAAAAGAGAGAATCAATGGCGCTCTAATAAATTTAACATTATTGGATATTCCCATTGAAGCATGTCCTTTCAAATTCATAAAAAATTGTTTCGTAATCTTCTCCTTGTCCATATTCTAATGGAATTTTATAATAAAAAAGTGTTTTGATTTTAAAATTATGCATCCTCCAGCAAAATCCAATATTAACACAACAAAAAAGCAGCAAAAGTTCAGGCGTGTGTTGTTGGATGTTTAGTGGGAGACAATAATTACTACAGCTCAATCAAATCACCTCAATTATCTCTGTAAACATCACAATTAATTAATTAGCCCCATTCAGATTTTACTAATTAAACTAATTATGCAAAATCACAACCACCATCTGTTACTTTACAAAACAGCAAAAACCTTTCATAACCCAAAAAAAAAATTTTAAAAAAATAATAACAATAAATTAACCTCAAATTTTCATTAGAAACAATATCTTATCTTATGTTAATTTCAATCCAAGCTTGAATTAGTTTTGCAAGAACAGAATTAGAGCTAGCATGGCAATTAATATATAGAAGAAAGAAAGAACATACCAGGAAGGAAGGAGAAACGATGTTTGTTTCCAAGAAAGCTGCAACTTATGTGTGTAGATGAAGAAGAGAGAATGGGAAAGGGTTATTATATGTGTGTAGTTTCATGCATGAAATGTAATTTTTGGAGAAGAAGATGGAGAGAGAGAGGGGGGGAAAGAGAAGAGAAGAAGGTAGATTTGTTTTGTTGGTTTCTTTTGCACACACCACTAAAGAGGCACACACAACAAGAGTCTAAATGTTTGTCACCAAGAGTTGTGGAGAGAGGGAATTGTGATTAGTCAACATAGTAATATATCAAAAGCATAAGCATGTTATGATGGTCTTCTTTGAATTTCATTTTATTTTATGTCAATTGCTCTTTTTTATTTTCTTTACTTTCAATTATACTACTATATACAAAAATACTAACTCCGCTTTACTATCATGAATGAATGTATATGTGATACGATTATAGGTTTCGGAATCAGTCCCTCTCTCTCTCTCTCTCTCTTTGACTAAAAATATAAATTATTCCCTTATAAATATATTTTCACTGTGATTTTAGATTACATGTAGTAGAAAAAATTTTTTAATAAAAATCAACAGTTGATTAAAATCTCAAATTATGATTTAAAATTTTTTCAAATACTTAAGACATGCAACACTAATTAAATAGCCGCAAACTCAACTACTTCTTCTGGGGCACGCAAAAATAATGAGCAGCTACCAATAGATTAAGCATCCCACGGCAACAATAAATACAAGTGTTTTACTACATTATGTTTCAAGAACCATAATACTCTATGTTCAAATGCCATTTCATGTTGTAAATACATTAAGTAGGAAAGTTTAGTACATAAATCAATATAAATATACCTTGGAAAAATCTTGTGATGTTCTCGTATACAAAATCAATCATATTTAAGAATTTTTCATTTTTTAAGACCTTTTTTTTTTCCTTTAGTTACCTCCAAGGTTTGAACCCAGAATTTTTTAAGACTAATTTAACCTTATTTTGTCTAGTGCATTGTCATAAATGCTCTTAATTTGTTAGTTTTGAAATTACCTATTAATTTGATGAATACAACATGTGTAGATAAGACTTTCTCAATATACTTTTATTAATTTAGTGTTTCACAAATACCAAATATTCAAATTTTGCTTTTGACTTTAATTAATCTATATGAGAATATGTTCGTTAAACTATTTCTTTAATATTTGTAAATAATAACCTCTACAAAATGGGGAAAAGGTACATTCTTTAGAAGATTAATATTAGAAATTTTTTTAGTATTTCTGCTATTTATTTAATTTTGAAAAAAAATATAGCTATTTACTTATTTCCCCATACTCTTATTTTGTTATTACTATTAGGTCATTTTGTCCATTTTATTAAATTGCAAAATACCCAAAAAATTATTATCTTCTAGAACATTAGCAACTACCAGCACAGAAAAGATCTTTGATTGTCTCGTCGAATATATTGGTTGAACCGGCGAGACATTTTCTTCTCATGCTATAGGTTAGGTTAACTATGTTCACTCGACCATATAGTTAACCATTTCACTCAATGCTATAAGTAACTATGTCCACTCGATGCTCTGATGACAGACAGAGATAGTCGAAAATATGGTCGACTTTGTCCAATAGCGACAAAGAGTTTTGCTATGGTGGTGGCGACTGCTAAAGTTTTAGGAGGGAGAAGATGATTTTCGGATTATTTTGTAATTTTAAAATAAATAAAATAACCTTAGGATTTAATAATAGTAAAAAAAGAGTGCCTTTAGGCCGGAAATATATTTTTAATAATTAGTTTTTTCGTAGGTGCTTCGTAGGATATTATTCATTGTTAGGTTATAATATTTTTTATTTTTTTATTTTATAATTTTGATAATTATTTATATTATACTTATAAAATTATTATTTTAAAATTTTGAATATTTTTATTTAGAATAGGAAAAATATATCATATTAAAATTGAAAAAAAAAATCTTAAAAGTTTCAGCGAATATAAATAAATTAAAAAAATGATTAATCCTCAATAACAACTATATAAATAAATAATAGTAGAACAATTGGTTTAATAAATTTGGTTTGAAAAATAATAGAATAATTGGTTTGATAAATTTCGTTTAAAAAATAATTAAGTCTTATATTGAATAAAATCAAAGATAAATATAATTGACGCTATAAAAAAGAAGAAGCTTTGAGATTGTTAGAATGAAACTACCAGCATCAACAATTTTCTTAATTGATTGGTTTTATTTTCCAACACTATCTGCTTCTGTTTCTTCGGATCATAGAAGCCTTCATAGAAATTTGAATCTTACACTATGTTGGGAACGGCGCCACTAGGGTATCTAATATTTAATATGGACAGTTTCAGTCAAGGTAAACCAGGACATTCAGGCACAGAAGATGTACTTAGAGATGATACTTGTCAAATCCGCTTCTTCTTTCACCATCATCTAGGTATTTTGGACTCTAATCAAGCAAATTTGCTAGTCATTCTGCAAACCATAAAGTTTATGCTTCATCTGCTTTTAAACACTTACCTTTAATTCTCGAATCAGATTCTCATAATACTGTTACTTGAATTTTGGAGCCGGACATTGGTCTTGGTGGGATGAGTTTAATTTATTGGACAGTATCATCGGTCTTTGCCTTCTGCTATCTTCATTCAAATTAGCAAAGATAAAAACTATTTGGCTGATTTTTTTGTTAAGAAATGAGCTGCTATTAAAAAAAGTTTCTTGGATTAGTTATAAACGCTTATCTCAAAAGTTCTCCTTATTACCTATTGCTTAATTATATTTTATTTTTATTGTATTTGAGGTATTATAGGTTTTTTCACTTCTCTCTCATGATTTAGGTCGGTGAGTTTCCTTTTTCTTTATTTGTGTAAGGGCTAAAAAACTATGTCAACTACATTTTTCTTGGATTAGAAAAAAGATAGTAATTAAATTAATTTTTTGTTAATAAAAATTCAATCCAATTGACTTTGTTTCTTGAAAATAAAGAATCAGACTAAATTGATATGGATCAATTTGATTTTAAGGGTAAAATCAAACTTACATTATATTGTATTAAAATGAAAAATTATTTTTCAAGTCTTTAACGTTTTAATAAATATATTCTCTGGTACTTCTGCTTTTCATAATATACTCTCAAATTTTTTAGTTTTTAAGATATGTACTCTCATGTCCTTCTATCTAAAAAGACGTTATTTCTAAACAGTAAGAACCAAACTCTAAGTTAATTTATTATATAAATTAGCGTTGTTCTAAATTAATTTGTGCAAAAATAACCTTGAAAATAATAGTTAAAATTTAGTTTCATAAAAATAAAATATAAATCATTCACTTTCAATCAAATTCAATATTGCATAAAATATGAGAGAATGAACTATTATATTAATTTAAAAAATTAAAAAAGCTTACTTTGTAATTTGCAATTATTATAATTTGATATTGTTCAACTATGTTTTTCTTAAACAATTTAATTGGACCGATTTTAAGATTAAAAAAAAAATTCCAATCATGAATTCTCTTTGAACAATTTCAAAATTGTCAATTAAATATTTCATATTTATATCACTAAAAATTAGAAAAACACAAAAAAATTATATTAAGTAATTATATTTTTTTAGAACAAAACTAATATATATAGAGAATACAGTGATCGTATATAATTAACATAGAAAAAATAGTATCATAAACATAAATAGTGCAGAACTATATATGATATTAGGCACTTATAGAGTTTCCTAATGACCATTGAAAAAACTACCTAATAACATGTCAGTACACTTTCTTTTAAAGGATTGATAGAGTCTTTTTTTTTTTACTTCATCAAGTATTTTCTTTTGTTCTCCATCATTAATTTGAATCTAATTAAAATAATCTATAATTAAAAATATAACTCGTAATTAAAAACACAACTTGTGGAAATATCCACGATCCACGGGTGTGTGAAAATTTTTAGTTCCAAATCCACGTGTCATTAAAACTCTACACAGGCTGTGGAAATTTTCAAATATCTTTATACTATTTAAATTATAACCGTACTCGTAATTAATTATATTAATTTATTATTTTAATATTAATAAAATAATTAAAATAGTATCCTTCTTAGAATATGATTGAAATTTAATTAATTAATTATAAATATTTATTTAATATCTTTTATTAGAATATAATTTAAATTTAATTTATTAATAATTAAAATAATATTTTTTTTATTAGTATATGATTTGAATTTAATTAACTAATAATTATTATGAATAATTAAAACTGGAAGAACGTTGTCTAATGATAATAAATTATAAGGACCAGTAAATTTTTCTTCCAACAGAGAGTACTAACAAGCAGATCGACAGATTTTTCACAGAAATAAAATACAAGCAAATCTTTGAGAATCTGGAAGAAATTTTATTGAATACATATAATTTTATTAATCTATTTCACAACCAAATTTAGATCAAAATTAGGACCTTTCAACACTCTACATAATATTTGGAATAAAACGTAAATAAGCCGAATATATCTAAATTGAACAACTTTTTACTTCACTTAGTTGAGAATATTTAATTACTGTCGCCTGTCTTCAATATATTAAAATATGTTTGACCAAATTATAAAGCAACAAAAAAAAAAAATCATAAGAAAATAAAATAAAAGTTAAACATCATGATTGATTGGTTTTAAAATAAGTAGGTCAAAATATTAAAATTAACTTCAACTTCGCTCCCTTTAACCGATTTCCCCACTTTAACCGATTTCCCCATATTTCTAACTTTATGAAATTTTTATTAGTTTAATTAATATATTTTAAAATATATGAATTTATAATCAAATTAACTTAAAATTTATGGCCAGTTGAATTAATTTTATAAATTTCAGGAATTAGTTTCAACAGCTCATCTCCAATCTTTCGATAAAGCCACTACCGCCATCTCCAGTGGAAAACACCATTTTGCCTCCACTAAAAAATTGAATCTTAGTCCAAAATCAACACAAATTAAATCAATCATCTCATATTTCAATGCAATTGGAAATGGCTATTTTGTTCTTAATAAAATATTTTTTTTAAAAAAAAAGTTATTTTTAGTTTAACATTAAAAGATTTATTTTTTATATATAAAAGAGGTTACTAATAGACGATCATATAAAATCAATGCTAATAGTATGGTCGGCGGAAATTAAATTTTAGACTTTCACATTGTACTATTTCCTTGAAAAATGAGATGATTAATTATATTACACTTTAATTGGGTTAAAAGATTTAATATAAGAATACAAAACTATAAATAGTAGAAAATATGGAGATATTAGTGTTAATTGTGTAAAAATGTAGAGTTTTAAACGTATGTTTTTCTAAAGGAATTGAGGGGGGGAAAAAAGTATATAAAAATTGGAGAATAGAAAACCGAAAAAACATGCAAAAATGAAAATGCAAGTGGGAAGAGGAGAGAGAGGGGGGTAGTAAGTGGGACCATAAAGGAAAGATCCACCTGTGCTATTCTTAATCATGCTTCTCCCCACTATCAAGGTATATTCTTCTTCTATAAAGGGCCTTGCCCTGATCTGCATGTCGGCCACGTGTCTGGTCTTGTTGCCGTTGGTTCTCCTGTTGATGGGATTGCTCTACCCTTTATTTGTTGGTTGTTCTGGAGGCCACACACAGACAACCATATCCTCCCTAGTCAACATGTGTTGGTTCTAAATTTCATGCGTGTCACACGTGTGTCTTGTGTGAGGGTCCAAATTAAATAAAAAGAAGGAAAATTATTTTTGAGTTACTTAGTGGATCAATTATATTGAAAATACCTGAATTTTAGAGGTTTTTTCACTGCGGTACCTAAATTTTAAATTCTTTCATAAAAATACTTGAACTTTAAAAGAATTTACACAAAAATCATTTTTGCAGGTCAACAGGTAAACTACCGGTAATTAGCTGGCGTGACAGCTATTTGGACCAATTTAAAATTTTCCATTATTTTCCTCCTTAAATCAATAAGGACCAAACTGAAATTTTTTATAAAATAATAGAAAAATTAAAAATTAATTCTTTTCCTCTTTCACGAATTGCTTCTCCATCCTCAACCCTTAACCCTCTCTTTCTCTCTCCTCAATTCTCTTTGCAAAACAGAGCATAAACAGAGCCATAAGATAAAGCCATTAATAACACAATAACTTGTTCTTCTTCTCCTAGCTTTCGCCGTTGGAAACCATAGCCACAATTGATGGTAATTATTAATATGATCTGATAGTGATGATTGATGAGACGAATATGAAGTTAATTTGCAAGAACAGAAACTCGAAACTAAAATTGTAGCTTGCTCCACCATTGCTACCGCTCGAGCGAACGGCCATAGGACAAGGTATTCTGGCACGGCGGTGCTTCTGCTTTAGGTTGCTGCCTTCGACGGTGCTTACTGTGTTAATAGTGGATCTTGGTTATGATCAGAAATTAAAAAAGCAGAGTTGATTTGTTAATTTGAAATCGAGGAGGAGGAAAAGAAGCTTGATCAATGTCTCTGATTTGAAATTTCTGGCGAGAACCAAACAAAAAAAAATGGAGTTTGGACGTTGCAGGTTCTGCCTCGCCAGCTGTTCTTCACGATCGAGTTTCGGTCAACATCAGACCCTTTGTTGTGGCCAGATTGGATGGATATTGGAAGCATCAGAGGCGTGTGATCGAAGATCTTTTAGTTTGAATCTGAACAAGTTTGTCGATCTGAACAGGTTTGCATTTGGTGTTTATCGATTGAAGATCTTCTGGTTTGCATCCTTCCGGCTAACGGCGAAGGATCTGAACATGTTTGCTTTTGTTGATCTTGAATTAGAGAAGGGAGAGAGAGGAGGCAGTGGTGGTGGCGGGGATAGTTGTGTCAATGGTGGTGTGGTGGTCAGTCGCGGCGAGCACAAGAGAGAAGAGAAGTTTGGTGAGGAAGCTGAATAAATTTTTTTTT
>CATIWJ010036628.1:0-14372 GCA_949640765.1 Croton laevigatus | reverse complement strand
TTTATTATTTTATTATTTTTATAAATTAAAAAGAAAAATAAAAAGAAAATGTAGAGAGAGAAAGAGAGATCGAGGGCTTCAAAGCTCCGAGAGCTTCAAAGGTTAGCCTCTAATCTTCTCATTTTCATTTTTGATTGAAGTTCGATTTTCTGCATTGAATTTTGCATCGATCTCTCTTTCTCCCTCTCTTTAAGTTTCTTTAGAACTTTGATTTTATTTTTAAAATAATAAATTCAAAGATAAAATAGTAAAATCATCATAATTTTAATGGAAAATTGAGAAATTTTGACGGAAAGATTGAATTGTTATACATAACTAAAATACAAGGATAAATTCGTTCATTTAAAAAAATATAGGTGTAAATTCGTCTATTTAAAAAAACACATGTATGTTTATTGTTTTTTTTTGTAAATTCAAGAATAAAATGTAAATTTTCCTTTTTTAAATGATTAAAACTAAAATTTCAGTATATAAATGTTATATTGTCATGCAAATTGCTGCAATATTTTTTTAAGCCTCAAGATGAATAGGAGTGAGCATAATCGAATACTATCAGCCTCAAATTTGATTCTTTTAACTTTTTAGTTGTCCTAGTTAAAATTAGAATAGCTTATGAGCAACTTATTTCTTTATAATGCTAAAAAAAGAAAAGGAAAGAAATTAAGGGCGGTAATTATATGCATATTGTAATTTAAGTAAAACTAATAACTATATTATAATAAATAAAACATTCTAAAAGAAAAATAGTTTAAATATACGATAAAAAAACTTAAATAACGGTGAAAATCATAACCCAAACTCAACCAATTTAATTATCGAATCAATTAATTTAGTTTCAAACGACTATTAATCGAACCGAGCTAAATTTTTCACGAACTATTCGAGATTTAGTTTGGTAAAATATTCATTTGAGTTCGACTTAAAAGATAAACATGTTGAGTTCAAATTTGGCTTATCGAGCCTATTTATAAAATTTGACTTAGCGAGCATGTTCATGAATTTGGCTATTGATCATGTTTAGAAACTTAGTTCAAATATATTACTATTAATAAAAGAATTAATTAAATGATCTTGTTTTGAATTATTGAGCGTGGAACTTTGCATGTTTGAGGTTAAAGAACTAAGCATAAACTTGTTTATTTCTAAATCAGCAAAGCTTAAGCTTGATTCCAAAGCTCGAATCTAACTTAAACTTTTTATAAAATTTTTTAGCTCACCTCGATTGTTTTCAAAATTGGAGTTTTGACGTAAATACCCCACTAACAAAACCATTCTGAAATCAAAATCAGCAAAATTTGGAGTCAATTCATTTACATCCCTAAGACTATGGTTATTATGTATTGCAACAAATCATTAGTTGGAGGACAAAAATTATAAAAGCCAATAATTTAGGGACTATTATGAAAATGAACTGCTCTGTGTTTTCCGGCTGCATATATTAGCAATCGTTAGACTCGACTGAGTCACCTTCCGTTTGACGCGAATATCCGAAACTCTTTTTAAGATTTCAGCTAGCTCCGCTGCCCGATACCGGAACTCAGGTCGCCCGGTGATCGGAGATTCAAAACAAGATGAGTTTAGGCATTGTAATTGGAACTCTTGGAGTGCTGATTCTGGGTCATTCTACTTATTCAACCATTCAATGTATGTAATCCCTTATCCAAGATCCTGAAAATCTAAAATTTCAATCTCGTATCGAATTTTGGGGGTTCCTTAGTATTGAAAACGCCTTTGTTTATTAAATTCATTATATCTGGTATGGATGTAGATAGAGGTCTACTGAAGATTATGGAGGAGAAATTTTCAGGACCTCCTATGAATGTGAGTTTTCTATTGCTTTTATTTTCTTTTCATGTGGTTGAGTATTTGTAGTTTTTCTGCTGAAGGGATTTTGGATTTATGCAAAATTTCCCTTTCTCTTTGGTTGAATTGCAGGTTGTGGCAGAGTTGTTTCTTGGTTTAGTGTTCTGTTTCTGGGCAGCTTTAACTGTACCAGGAAAGTTCAGATCCATTCATCCTGATTCTGATGAAAATAGGTATTGTTTAATTGTCCCTTTTGCTTGCATTTTGCTAATAGATTAACTTCAATAGATTTTAGACGGTGTGTTTTTATGCCATTCTCAGTTGAGAGCTTTTGTTTTTCTTTTGTAAAAATTAGTTTGGATGATAAATCCTGGAAATTCATTTTATGTTAAGAGTGTGGTTCCTCTTACAATATTCTTTGACTATGGACTTTGCACCCTCAAGAGGCTACATAAAAACTTTGATTCAACTGACTTGGAATGTAAGAACTATTGAAGTTGATATTTTAAAGAACTGTGGCTTGCATGTTCCTGTATAATTGAACACACAAGACCAGTCAGTGCAACTGCTAGTTGTAAGCTTTTAGGATGTGAATTGATATCAGGTTGCTTGAACTTCGAAAGGGAGATGAAATGAGAAATCAGTTACATGTTCGGTTGATCTTACATCAAGTTGCCTAGTAAGATTGTATGCAGTTGCTGTATCAATTTATGCATCCTTTTAACCTTGTTCCTCCCTTTAAGTGCTTCCTACTAGGGTGGTTTTTTTTTTGGATATTCGAAGAACTTCCTGCTGTGGTCGTCATTGTTGTTTATTGGACTATGAAATTTTTGTGAATCTACACATGAGAAAGCTGTAATTGCTTTAGAATGAGGTCAATTTCTTATCAGTTTGGAAAATTCTAAGGCTGTGTATATCCTTATCCTATCTGGTCAAACAAAGGTCATGTATGCACTAGGTGCTCTGTGGGTCTTGACCAATGATTCATTGGGTTTGATAAATTATAGATTCTGGAATGCCTATAAATAGAGTTGCATTATTTGTACGTCATATTAGGAGATGGTCCATATTTGTTTTGATACAGAATAAGAGTGATTTGTTATGGATTTGGCGGATGCATGGCTCTTTTCGATTAACTTAATAGTCATAATGTTGGATTTAAGCTGGTTAAACCTCAGGTTCATCAATCGTGCTGTTTAAGATATTGATGACTTGATGTCACCTTGAACTTGCTTGCTTTGGACACATTTTTCTAAGGGTTCATACAATTTGTAGAAGTTATTCCTATTTTCAATTCAGTTGCCATTCTTGTAAACATGCCTTAGGTACGGATATAGCTTGGCACTAGATGTATGCTAAATGCCAATGCGATGATATATTTTTATTTTGTTATTGTTTTTTTTTTTATGTAAATGCAAACTAATTTTATAATTAGACTGAACTCAGCTGCCTGCTTATATAAACTTTCCAAAGCTTTTGAAGTCCTTACTAGTTAAAAGTTCTGGTCAGGAGGTTTCTTATTCAAAACATATCTTGCAAATAAACCATAAAGTTATCCTTTATCATCTTGCAGAACTAAATGGAACTTTTTAAATGTAATAAATTTGACAATGTGCCATGCTGAGGAAGACATATTGATTGATTACCTGAAAATATTCCTTGTCAAGGAACATAGGAAAACGGAACTGCTGTGTGATTATCCCATTTTTCTACATCATCTGTCTAGTCTCTTGTGTTTTCGTTTTCTAATTTATTGTTATATGTAAAAAATGCTAAATACCCATTGATGTCGAAATTGGAGCTTTTATAAATACCCTGAAACCCCAACTCACGTATCTGTTGTTGGTTGGCAAATATCACTTTGTTAAGTTATTTACCTTTCTAAACAACACTCTGGATAAATTTTGCCAATCACTTCCAATCCTAATATGTATGCTTTCTACACCTGTGAACTGTATGTTTGTAGAGTTGTTTGAAAAATGATACTGCTGCTGCTATTTTAACAATAATCATGGCTTATTCACTCCAAATTTTGCTGATTTTGATTTCAGGATGGTTTTGTTACCAGCTAATATGGACTTCATGGTTTTCAACCACCGCGGCAAAGCATTTCCTTTGGAAGTGGATATGAAACTGAAGCGTTGAAGCCTTTTTTAATCAGATGAAAAGGTGTCTTTTGCAGCTTATTTGAGAAAAACAATTACTCTGTTGAATGAAATACTCGAAAGAAGCAAAAACTGGTGACTCGGGGGATTTCAGATGGCTAATGCCTAGTTTCTTAGGATTAAACTCGAGCTTATTTTTCCTCCGGTTTTGTAATATTTTTTTGTACTTGTTCTGCTAAAATTGCAATGGTTTTTTCCTACTAGCCTTGTCTCGATATACGTACTCCTATAAAATAGTATGAACTTTCATTCCATTAATCTATCATTTTTATTCTATTTTTCACTTTTCGTCAATTGTGTTTGTAATTACTTATACTTTTCTCCTCTTGGCTTTTGAAAAGCACTTTTAATATTTTGTTGCTTTTATAAAAACAAGTTAAAAGTCCAAAAAAACGTCTAGACTAACATCTAAATGACAAGCTTTTAAGTTAAAAGCAAGAAGTTGCTTAAACATGATACCGAACACCTTGTCTCCTAAAACAAAAAATGAGTCATCTTGCAAGTTGCATCCTTTCAGGTGAGTTTGGCTTCAAATTGCTTCAAGTTCCTCAACTAATTTACAATTAAAGGATGATCAAATTTTGTATTTATTGGACAGTTATACCAACTCAACTGTATTAGTGTATTAGTGTTGGAATATTGTTTCATTATATAATTTCTCTTGTGTCTGTGATGGTCGTACCTGTTATAAAATAAAGACTTCAAAATGCCTCTATAACTACAAAAATCTTGCAATAAAATCTCACCGATATATATTTTTTAACTTAGTTACATATGGGGGAGGAGAGAGGAAAATATGGAAATTTAATTTTGGACGCTTTGGCACCAAATGATAGAGTGTGTATCAATCTCATACCAATACCAAATCTCACTGACATTGCTCAAACTTTCATCTAGCTGTAGCATTCATATCTTACCAGAAAAACTTATTTGTTATCTGAATCAAATTGAAGGGCCCAAAATCATAATTAAAAGAAAATCTCCCATTTACCCTAGATAGAAAAGAATAACTTAAAAAAACGAAATATTTCTGGGAAGAAAAATTAAACATATGCAGCCATTGGGCTCTGTTCAACAAAAATAATGGTTTAAACAGCCATTAGCTATTTTATTAGCTGTAAACTGTTAGCTGTTGTAGAAACCATTAGTTATTTATAAATAGTTTAAAATAGAAGTGGTAAAAAATAGCCGTCGAAATAGCTGTTAAAAGTAAAATGACAAAAAAATAAAACCATTTGTAATAACAAGTATTTAATAAATATTTTACAATTAAATCAAAAATTAAATATACACTTTAAATATGTAAAATTATAAATTATTTTAAATACATATATATAATAATTGATTTATAAAATTTCAAATATTATTTTTCCCTTAATATAGGAAAATAAATATTAATTATTTTTTTTCATATATTGAGTTCTCATAAGATAAATTTTTCTTCTTTTTTATAATTATAAAATTCGTTTGGAAAGTACCTTGTTAATAATGGGAAAGGAAGATAATTTTTATACAGATAGATAACAACTTTTAGAGTAGCTTTTAACGTTTTAACCGGTCAAAACACTAAAAGCTATTTTTTATAACATTTGGTAGAGTAAATTTTAAAATAGCTTTTAGTTGTTTAAGTAGCATTTATCAAAGACTAACCTATATAGTTTTTAACGTTTTGTAAATAGCTACTATAAACGGCTAACAGCCATCCAAACAGATAAACGCTACTCAAACAATTAGTTTTGCCAAACACATCGTAAGTATGGATAGTAAAAAATAAACAAACGAAAGGAATTTTAACAAGGGTAACGGAGGAAAATAATTTTTATAAATGTAAAACATTAAGCTCTAAACGGTAAATAGAGTATAGCGTTTCAAAATCCATTGCTTCAACCACTAACCACTGCAACAAAAATTAAGTTACCGTTACCGAACCATTTAAATATCAGTGTTACACTGCTTCAACCACTACTGCCGAACATGGGTCCTTGAATAAAATTGACATTTGGCCATCTAAAATCACAGAGAGATCAATATTTATCAGGTGAAAAGCTTGGAAGCGTGACAGTGTCTAGATGCCAAATCTCAACAAAAAAGCATTTAAAGACAAAGGCATTGAAGCACCATAATCGCAAGTTTAAGTTCTCAATTACATATTTTCTGGTATTTTCCACATCTTCATTTCCTCAACCTGTCTTGCTAGAATGCCACCGGAGAATTCTTTGTACTAAAAGCAAATGAATGTCCTATAAATTTCACTTAAACCAACTACAAGCTCCACGGAATCCCATCATAATATAAAACTGGAAGTAATACAGTAACCTACCACCATTAGGAAGTAATAAAGTGTGCAAGCAGGAGGTGATTCTGAACATTATTTCCAGAAAAGGTGGTATGATGAGTCATTATGTCTCTTTGTTCTTAACAAAAAAAATTTTTTCGAAAGATATTCTTAACAAATTTCTGGTCACTCCATACTAAGTCAGTGTTTAGCATTGTGTTTTTCTCCTTTTGGTTCTTAAAAAGCACTTATAAAAAAAGCATTTGCTTATAAAAACAATTTAAAAGCCCCACCAAAAAAAAAAAAAAACCTCAGCCAAGTAAATGATGGACTTTTAAGTTAAAAAGTGCATAAAATTTGCTTTTAAGCAATGTCAAACACCCTAAAAGATATAAAATGTGCATAAGATTGTTTATGATGTCGATTTTCTATTTTCAACGGCAAATAACAGAAAAGAGAAAGGCAAAATCATTGGAAGAAACAAATCCATGCTAATAAACGAAAAAAGGGAAAATTTCCACCAGGTAAGTGCTTAAGTTCAACGCAAATTAGATTCACATCCATTAGATTGTAACATTGAAAATTTGAGTTAAAGCTACGTTTTATTGAGAATTCTCTCTCTCTCTTCCCCCCCACCAAAAAAAAAAAAAAAAAACTTTTTTCCCTACAGGAACTTACAAGTAAACATGGTTAAATGTGAAAATTTGTGATGCTAAGAAGTACAGAACATTGGCACTGAGTGATCGGAATCAGAAAGCACATTGAATTCATCCCATAATAAAACTAAAGCAAGAAAGGGTAACATCAAATGAAGAACAAAGAGGGTAAAACTCCAATGTCAAAGAATCAGTTGAGACTAAATCAAAAGAAACATAAGAACACATACTCACATACCTCGAAAAATCGTTAGAGTGGGACTATTAGAGGCTTGCAACAGAATGTTATTATATCCATGCAATATGCCCCCGCAGCCCACTACTACAGCAAATTCCTGAGTAAGCCGGTCAGTTAATGAACTAAATTACAACTGGTTGAGTTCCTGCGGATTTTCCATAGATTGTCTGAGTATATACTCGGCTCTTCTTTTCTTATCATCCCTCTCCTCATCCTGCCATAACCTATGCCCTACTCTTCCTTCACCTTTTCTTGAAAGACGCAAATCCAAAGGCTCGCCTAATAATTTCTTTCCAGTTTTAAATTTGAAGTTCACAGCAGGCCTCTTCTCAGGAAGAATCTTCCTCTCACTATCTCCACCATCACCTCCAAGCTCGCCTTCCTTTGCAGCTTCAATAGCAGGTGCAAATGCATCCAGCAAAGAAGCATTTTCTTTTAGCTTATCTGGCAAGACTACAGCCGAAACATCCTTTTCCCCAGGTTTCAAAGGCGTGGAAAGAAATGGGTTAGACTCAACTACTCCTAATTCCTTAATATTTCCATTACCTGCCTCTGATGAAGAAGCTCCCGCTGAGCCATTGCTGAGCAACCTCTGCTGTAAACTCAACAATGCCCTCTCTGCCTTTCTCCTCTGCCTTGCCTGCTCAATCTTTTCTGCTCGTGGATCTGCAATTCTTTCGTTCCACATTGGAGTATGGACATATGTGTGAGGATCAGGCAAAGCAGGCAACCAATCTGGAATATGCTTCCCGGGTGGTGTTTCACTCATATCCAAAAAACTAGGAATTAATCTCCTATCCCTATAAACTGGAAAAGATGGCACCGGTTGAGCAAATGGGATTTCCTCACTAGAACTCACAAATTCAATTATTTCCTTAATAGTTCCTGAACTAACAACACAGTTATCAGAATTTGAAGCACCCGAAAACCCTTTCGGTGCTCCCATAACTTCAAACCCTCTAACTATGTCAAAGAAATTAGATTGAGTTCTACCCGACAAATTAGCATGAGAACTTGCAGACTTGCCAAGGTCAAGAAGGTACCTTACAGCTACGTCGGTGAGAGCATCCAAAGCTGAGTCCTTAAACCCATGAAACCCCAAGCTCTCGCATATTTGCGCCACTGCCATTTTCGACACCGCACGACCAAAGTCGTCAGCTTTAGGCCTTCCCTGTCCACCTCCATTGCTCATATTTCAACCCTCATATCAAGAATCATGCATTAACCACTAAAGAACCATCCAGTAACAAGATTGCTTGGAAATGAGTATGCTACTTCTACCAAAACCCTAGATTAGTATATGCAAAAGGCCAAATCTTTGTAACAAGAACTTAAACAAGAAGCCAAAGAACCATTCAAGAACAAGATTTTATTGTTTGAATAAGCTAGCTCTAGCAAACCCTAAATTAGAATAAGCAAAGAACGAATCTTCGAAACAAGAATTCAAACAAGAAAGTGTTATTTTTTTTAAAAAAAATTGAAGAACCCCAGATCAATTAGATCGCTGAAAAAACAGGAATTTGAGATTACGAGAACAATTGAAGAGAAATTCATAAAAACCCTAGAAGAATTGAAGAAAAATTAGGGTTTGGAGATTTGAGTAAAGTGAATTTGAGATTAGATTTGGAGGGAAAATTGAAGAATTGAAAAAAAAAATTGGGGGAACGAGTGAGAGATCGAGGGAGAGGAGAGACATGGGTGAATCGATCAAATACGGTAAGGTTTATTTATAGAATCCAGTAATTCGGGTTTTGGTTTAACCCACAACGGAAGAAATTTAGCTTGAGTTTATGCTCAGCTGCGCGAGTATAGAAATACATTGTACTCGCCTGTTTGTCATTTCAAAATTAACGCTACGTGGCGGTCGACTAACTAAGGAACAAAATATGGGATAAATTTCATTTCGACACTTAAATTTTAAGTAAATTTATTTTTAGGCCATGAAATTTTTATCAAAAGTAATATATTGCTGAATAGTGAATACTATTAAATTTTCTACAAACTCTTTTTCACTTTATGGTAAGTTAAAATCCTTTTAGAACTCTTTAAAAAAAAAATAGTTTTTGTAAAATGAAATTTAAAATCTGATAAATTTGAAATAAGAGTAGAGTTCATATTACCATTAAACAATTCATTATTCATAGTTATTTTAGATATATGTAAATTTTTTTTTAATATAAAAGATGTCACTAATTACGGACTGACTAACATTATAAACTATACAGTAGAGAATAGCTCTAGCTCTTGCAGCAAATAAACGATGACAATGTGGTTGACTGGACATATTTATTTTCTTGATATGTTAGTACATATTTGTAAATATATGTTTATATTATGGTGGGATATTTTTATAATTTTCTTATTGGGGTATGTTTGAATTCGTCTAACTCTTGTTATCAATTTGTAAGAAGGAAATTAGAACAATTGAAAAAAGCAGAAAAGGACACATATTATTGTAACTAAATTAGGCCATTTCTAAAAGTAAATTCTGATCTTCTCTAGCAACTTAAAGGAGCTTCGCCGCCGCCCTTAGCCATCTTGCAGCCAACCGATGAACGAATGTTACCGGTGTATAGTCCCGACATCGGAGAGTCTTCCAATACCCTTATCGTCAACGTTGGAAGGCCGGAAGTACATCAAAATCAAGAATGAAGGTTGCTAGCAACTAAATTTTCGCTGGCCAAAAAAATGAAGAATTATGGCTTCCAGAACCAGATTTCGTCACAATTAATCAGAAAAAGAAAGAAATCATGCTTTTGTCGACCTTCAGAGGTCAGGTACTTGTTGATTTATGTGTTTGATTTGCTGTTGACATTCAGATAGGCAAAATTTTAGAGAATGAAATATGTAGTTTGTTTTTTGTTTTCTTCGATTTTCTAGCAAGTGAAGAAAGATTGGAAACATTGAAGAAACAAGATGAATAGTAATCGAAAGTCAATCAAAAACTGTCTAACAATGAAAGCAGGCGGAAATGTGTTGGAAATATGTTGGAAAATCTTTTTTTGGCTCGTCGGAATATTCACCAAAAATCACAATTGTCGAAAATTGGCGCCTGAAAGTCACCTCTCATAGTCATCGAGAACCAATCTTAAACCTATTAGATACCTTTGTAAACTTGTAACAAAAAAAAAAAAAAGGTCTTTTAGGATATTATTTTTAATTTAATATCCTAGAAAGTTCAAAATGTCTCTTTTCCATTATTTTGGAAAATTCAAAAAGAGTCTTGGATATGATCATTCTCACCATATTTAGTACAAAGAGAAGGAAGATCTATTTTTTGTTTGGTAAATAGATTGAAGAGAAAAGTTAATGTAATGGGCATATAACAAAAGTAACTATATTTTTAATAAATTTCGACAAAAATAGTTATATTTTTAATAAATTTTAACAAACTAGCTACCTAATTGGGAAAAGAAAAGGAGAGGCAAAAGTAGCTATCTTTTTAACAAATTTTGACAAAACTAGTTACTATTTTAACAAATTATGACAAAACTAGCTATATACCTCATATTAAGCTTAAAAAAGAATATCACTTTCATCTAGAAAGAGTGTATTACACTATTTATCCTATAAATACTTTAAAAAATTAATATTAATTACACCATACATTAAATAATTAAAAAAATCAATAATTAAAATTTAAAACATATTTCAATTAAAAGATCAATTTATTATTCTATTAGTGTATTTTTTAAAATTTTTTAAAATAAATTTAAAAATGTTTAATTTATGTTATAATCTTCCTAAATTTAATGTCACATATTATAAAAAATAATAATAAATCTTAAAAAATTATAATCTATGATAAAAAAAATATATTAAATTATATTAATGAAAAATTGTATATTTTATATTACAAATAATTAAATAAAAATTACTTATAAAAAATTACAAAATAATACAAATAAATCTATAAATCTTTAAATAAAATTGATGCATTCGATATATTTATTATTTTCTTCCAAAATTGAAAAAAAAAGAAATATTAAGAAAAATAAAATGAAATAAAAAATAGCCGATTAAAAGAACATATACAAAAATTATGCAAAATAATTTTTCAAAGTATGTTAAATAAACTTTTAAAGTATGTTCAGAACTATTTTATTAAAAATATATTTAAAATCGATTCAAAATATGTTCAGAATTAAAAAATATTAAAGCAAAACACTAAAAAAAAAAAATCTCAGCATCCAAACAAGACTTAAATCCAATAAATTTAAAATTTAAAAATATATTCAAAGTGTGTGAAACAAATATTCAAAATATATTCAGAACTAAAATATATTCAATTGATATTTAGAGTTAGAAAATCAATAAAATAGAAGAATTAAAGCATCCAAATGACCTCAATAACTATCTAGCAGTAGTAACACCTAATCATATTTGGATTCATAAAGGATAAGCTCGTAGAATTTTTTTTAGGGAATGTTTTTTATTTTTCTTTCGATAGATGGATTTATAATTTTGTATGTTTGAATTTGCTATCTTATATAGATGCTCTCTATTTTTGTTTTTATTTTATTTAATTTTAAGTTATTTTTATTCTTAGATCAAATATATATAGTGGGTCGTAGTTTGTAAAATTTGACTTTGTATTATAAATTAAACACGGATGCAAATTTAACAGTAGAATTATTTTTTAGTCTAATAATTTATAACAAAGAGACAATTTTCACAATATGCCACAACATTTGATATTGGAATTTTGTATGAACAATCCATCAGCTAATTTTAAAAAATAAGTATTAATAAATAAAAATATAAATCGAACACTTTTTGAATAGAGAAATGCATAATTACCGATAATTTATAGGACGCAGCTACGTCTCTCACCACAATATGTCTCGATAAGGGTGGATATCTCGGGCGAGACATTTAGCCATGCTCATTTGCAAAACCCATGCTCATTCGCAAAACAGACTTTCTTGACATACAAGATTCCTGTAATATTAAAGAAAGGAATTTATTGATTTTTTCTACTTCCTCTAGGTTAAGGTTTCCTACTTCATCAGGATTTGTCGAAATGAGTTAGTAAATCCTAAATTGGAAAATTTGTACTATTTATAAACCTATTACGTCAAATTACACGTTTTTCATTGATTCAGTCCATTGTTGGTGAACAACATGCCTCGAAAAAGATCAAAACCCTCCCTAGAAAATTTTAAACAAAGACAAAGAAAAGGCGTTCCTGTTCCGGCATGGTCGGAACTTTTGCCGGAGCTTTTACATCTAATATCTATAAAAGCATTCTGGGGTGATCCGTCAGCCATTGCCGTAATGCGAGCAGTTTGCAAATCATGGTGTGGTTCAGTCCCTAAATCACTTCCTTCAGGGTTTGATGATTTTAACCCACCTCAACAATATCCTTATTTAATGGAATTAACAAAAGAAGGTACTTGTAAATTTCACCATCTCTTTGTTAACCATAGTTTTAACATGAAGTTTCCTGATGAATTATCAAATGCTATTATTCGTTTCGCGAAATATGGTTGGTTGCTTTTGTCTAGATTAGATGATCTTTTCTTCTTCAATCCTTTTACCAAAAGAAAAATAAAGCTTCCTTCTCTTCATATTGGATATAGTATTAGTGGGGGTGAAGAATGTAAGAATGATTTTATAAGCATGTGTTTTGACGGAATTCCAACTTCACCTAAATGTTGTGTTATGGGAGTTTCGATCTGTCTACAATTTTGTGTTCTTGAAGGTGTCAACTCAGATTGGTTTACTTATGAAAGATGGATACCTGATCCAATAGATGATTTTCATCCTGTATTTTACAACCATAAATGCATTTTTCTGTTAGAAATAAGAAGTAAATGCAAAAGAATGATTACGAAAACAAACCAAGGAAAGATATTCAAAGCTGATTTTATTGAATTCAAAGAGGACTCATTACAGCTTTTTCTCCATGTCCCAAATAAAACAAAACAGAAAATAAATAGACTTCAATTCCTAACAGACTACTAGAAAATCACTGCAACTACTCCTAAAAATATGGACCATTATTGCTGATATGGACCATTATTGCTGAAATCATGGACTCACGTAGACTCAATCTTCCTGCTGGCAAATTGAGGTTTGAATCATTCTTCTAACATTTTTCGGGTTTCGGAGGCAATACAGTTGTATTTGATTTAATGAACTTGAGGAATAGTTTTCGGAAAAAAGCATATGGTTTTCGAACACTTGATAAGCCTAAAGGTGGATCAATTTATGGGAGCTACTTAGTTGAAGATGAAGGAAAAATATTAGCTCTTTCTGTCCATCATCGTACGAAGCAAATTGATATAAAAGCCCTGCATCTAAACAAGACCAGCCATACATGGGAACCAGTAGTGAATTTGGAGAACAAAATGCTGTTTATTAGTCCTTCATCTTCATTTACGAGGAGGGATACAGCAAAATGGATGTGCAATAAGGTTTATTTTCATTCAACAATGAATGATACTCACTGCAATTTTTACTCACTTCGTACCGGAAATTATCATTCCTTTTTCGACGATCATCCGAGTCGGAGGAATATGAAGATGCGTGGAAATTGGACTTGGATTGATCTCAAGCCTTTTGAACATCCCCAGTGAGTGATGTGAAGGAAGAATTTGATTTTATAAAATTGTTAGTTATAGCGTATATTATAAGAGGCCGTTTGGTTTAACTGTTTCATGTAGTTGATATTGTTAGCTCTTTAACAGTTTAGGTAAATTCAATAAACTTAGATTTTCTTTTATCCTTTTGGCTACGGTAGATATTTGGTAATTTTAAGGTTCTTTCTTATATTTTTATGCCTTCCATCTGAATTTTATATTTAATTTTTGTAATTAAAAATATTTAAAATAAATAACTTGAAATTATTATAATTATTTATTAAAATTAATCTTGAATATAAAATTTAATTGACTCTTAATAATATGTTTTTTTCTTAAATATATTTGCACATAAATATTAAAATAAAATAGCAACCTATTGTGCAAACCATTCGTGAGTCGCATATTCGAAAGAACCATGTCGAAAAGATATTGAACATGCTTTCGTTGTATTGCAATCACATTTTGCAATAGTTACGAGGCCATTAAGTTTTTGGAAAAAAGAAGTGTTGCATGATATATTAATTACGCGTATTATCTTGCATAACATGATCATCAAGGATCAGCATCACCTTAATTGCAACAGTTTGAACCTTTCATTGAAGAAGCTAAGCTATGCATCGCACTGTTTGAACCTTTCATTGAAGAAGC
>CATIWJ010036539.1:0-44094 GCA_949640765.1 Croton laevigatus | reverse complement strand
TCCTCCCTTTGAATGGAAAATGTTACAATTTGAATGATAGATATTGCATCTTGAATAGAAAATAATGTTGCAGGTTCCACACCAACCAAATATTCACCGATCATCATCATCTTATGTATATTTGTTGTTGTTATTACTATTATTATTTTATTTATTTATTTATTTATTTATTTATTTATTATTAATTATTTATATTATTTTATTAATAAATATACCACGATGACGAGAAAATTATGACGAATCTATCGGTGCAGTCTGTTCGTGTAGACGTTGCAGAATGAATTTAATGGTAAATAGTAAAATAGTAATCTAAAGTTGGTGATGAATAGTTACTATTTATGTTACTGTTGAAATAGTAAATTATTATTTATGTCACTATTTACATTACTATTGAAATAGTAAATTACTATTTATATTACTATTGATATCGTGAAAAATAATAATTTGGTAGTAAATAACTGTTACTGGCTAGTTATAATTAATCGATTATAGTACCTTTAATAATTATTGATAACTTAATTATTTTTAGTTTAAAATCAACATTTAGAAATTAGGGTGTTACATATCTCACCCCCTTAAAAGATTTTGGTCGCCAAAATCAAAACCTTAAAATCAATCAAAATTTCTAAATTAACAAAGTGCTTTCATTATACTGATTAAAACAGTTAGAAGTTTGTTTTTGGATTTATTCCAAAATTCTAAATTACATTATAAATCTCACATTTAATTATATATTTTTATCCCATTTTTGCATTTATTATATATTATCACAATAATCTTTTTCCCACGTTATTTTTTTTTCCTTCCGGTATCTCTTTCTATATGTTGGTATACAAAGGGTCTTATAACGTTGACCCGATAATCCGATCATTAATGATTTCATATTTAGTATTAATGGCTTATGATTCTCTAATTTTCTTGTATATTCATATTTATTTTTTTTAATGATAGTTATTCTATTTTTTTTATATACTCTTTTAATAATTTATGTTCAAAGAACTTTTATGTTTTATATTTCTTAGGACTGATATATTTAATTTTCTTCCAACGTATCTTAATAGGGCCGAAACCATTTTGACACCCCTGAACTATACCTCCTTTTTACATGAGGCCCTCGATGAAGTAATGGTAATATAAAGCCCTTGAAGTTACAAAAAACAGTTATACGCGCACCTTATTTAACGGAACAAACGACCCGTGTATAACAAACAAACGGAGGCGCGTCAATAGTTTCTAAAGCTTCAAAACGACAACGTTTTGAATGAGAATTAAGCAAAAAAATTAAAGTTAAAGGACCGTTGTGAAACTTGTAATAATAATAATAATAATAAACATAAACTGAATTTCCTCTCCTCCTGTCCCTATCATCTCTTTTCTTCATTTAGCCGTTTCTTTTTCCTCCATGGCTGAAGAAGAGAAATCGCCACCGTCGCTCCTCCGCTTGTCTAACCAAAGAACTAAGATCACCAATTGATTACTCTCGCCACCAGCTTTCATTTGATATCCACCTTGCGGCCGATCTGTTGCCGGAGAAGGAGAAGTAGATGGGTTGGATTTCAGATTTAGGAGAAGAGGATTCTGGGTATCTGATTGTGATGTTGTGAAGGGATGGTGGTCGACGGTTTATTCAACTCCTACGATGATTTGGTTCTGATTTCCATTTTGTTGATTTTGCTCAACTCTCATTTCAATTTCTTTGATTCTTCAACTCATAAGCTCAATATGGAGTTCAAAATCAGGGGAAGTTTTCTTTTTTTATTTCTGTGAAATATCCAAAGATATTACAACTGTGCTTGCTCTTAATATGCCATCAATTACAGAGCTCTCTCAAGCAGTGGCTGATAGTAATCGGTTAAAAATGTTGAATTCAAGGAGTTGGGTTTTTGTCAGAATGGAGCTAATGATAGAGCAATTGTGGAGATGCGATCGGAGAGAGGGCAAAAAGCCTTGGTTTTCGTCCGAACGGTGAAGCAATCGTGGTTATTCAATCGAATAGATGGGAAAGACAATGGTTTTCATCGGATATCTGAATTTGAATTTCACGATCCTAATCAATTTCTCCACTGGCATGACCACAAGCTCTTCGTCTTCATCACTTTAACCATTAGAGGTTGGCAAGCTTTTGATGTTAAAGTAATTTCATTTTATATAATTTTATTTTTGGGTTTAAAATGGAAATTCTTTCCATTTTGCATTTCAAATTCGTGGTTTTGTATTTCTGGGTTTAACGCGAAATTGGATTTTTGTAATATCTAGAGTATGATTTGCTAGCAACTTCTTTTTCATTGCTATTCCAAGTTTACGTCTGATTTGATGAATATTAAACAAAATTTCTTTCCCTTTCTCTTGTATTTGATTTCTGGGAATGATTTTTTGTTGAAAATGTTTGGGTTGCCTTAGCTGAGCTGATATGGACCAGTTTGCTAATTTGAAAGCAAAGGGTAGAAGAGAAGAAACAGAGGAAGGGAAATTGGTGAGGTTGCGGTGGTGTGATGATGAAGAAGCAGAAAGGTGGAGGAAATATTTTTTTTCCTTTAATTCTCATTTAAAACGGCGTCGTTTTGAAGCTATCGAATCTATTCACGCGCCTCCGTTTGTTTGTTATACACGAGCCGTTTGTTCTGTTGAATAAGGTGCGCGTATAACCGTTTTTTGTAACTTCAAGGGCTTTCTATTACCATTACTTCATCGAGGGCCTCATGTAAAAAGGAGGTATAGTTCATGGGTGCGAGAATGGTTTCGGCCTCAATTTTGTGGATCAAATTGAAGAGGGTAATTGGGTATATTAAAGTTGTTAATATCTTATTTTCTATTTAATTATATGAATTTATTAAATATTATTATTATAATTTCTAAAATACCCCCACTGACTGAGACATCTACGTTTATTGTTTAAAAAATATATAAGTATATTTTTTCCATGTAAGGTGTATTTACCCTTATCTTTATGTTTGTGGGTGTGTGATAGATACAGATTGCGACAACTTGTTTGGATATTGCAACATCGCATTTCAAAATTCAATCTCAATGTGCACATGTCTTGATTAACTTTGTCGCCAATTAATTTAGTTATATATTTATCAATGGATAAATTATTTAATAAAAAAATATATATGTATAAATTATTTATTTCGTAAGATTAGAAGAAATGTTATATTTTCCTTCTAAGTATCCACAAATAAACCTGTCTTCCTTCCCTTCTACTGCAAGGGTCAAATCTGATCATTAGGTTCATATATGTATACGCAAACCTTTTAACTTTTTGAGCGATTGCAATGAAACTTAGAATCAAAAAATTCCTTTTCCCGACTTCTGGTATGTATATTTATTCATCATCTTTTTCTATAATTCACTAACACATTATCATTTTATAATTACTTTGTCATTTGCAACGCAGAATCGATTATTGCCACAACGTCGAATATTCTACCCAACATTGACGTACGTGAAGAATATGCTAATGCCTTCAGGACTGAATCATATAATGAGTTTTGGACACGTGTCCTTGCACTCTCCGATGGTGCCTCTATTCCAATTGAATCAACGACTGCCGCTCGCCTCCCGTCATATCGTCTCTTCTTTGAACATCTTTTAGATCCAGATCAACCAACGGTTTCCAAAATTCTTGCATTGACTCGTAACTCATCAAAAATTGAGTCTCTGTTAACTCAATATTTTACCCATACTGCCAATGCTTCTCTCTTGTGTGGGCAGTTATTAAAAGATATTGACCATACACGTGTCCGATATCGCTCTCTAAAAACTACATTCAAATCCTTAGATACTGATTCTCCTCATCTATCAGTATTACCAGATAAACGTTCCCAAATCCTTCTAACTCATCTAACCGAATTCGCTAACTCCCTCAATCCGTTTCATTTGTCTGCTTCAAGTTCGAGCCAAGTTCGAGCCATACAAACTGATTGTGCCAATTTACTCAAGCAGCTCGAGTTAAGTCGCGACAAAACAAAAGCTAAGATTGAACTAAAAAATAAACTAAAACATAGCTCTGCTTTGTTTCTCGTGGCTTTAACAGCTTCACTAACGGTTGTCCTAGCAACCCATACTTTAGCGCTTGTAGTAGCTGCGCCGACTCTATTGACGGCTTCATTGGAGCTATCTTCTAGTAGAAGGCTAGCTAAAGAATCGGCTCAGCTTGATACAATGGCAAAGGGGGCTTACATTCTAAGTAAAGACTTGGAAACCATAAGCCGACTAGTGGCTCGGCTAAATGATGAGGTGGAGCACATGAGAGAAACAGTGACGTTTTGGGTGGAGAAAGGAGTAGAATGGGTCCAAGGCAATGGAGAAGTGGTGAGACAACTGAAGAAGAATAATTGCAGCTTCAGTGAGCAGTTAGATGAGCTTGAGGAGCATTTGTATTTGTGTTTCATGACAATTAACAGAGCTAGAAGCCTTGTGGTTAAGGAGATTTTGGATCCGGGTCAACCCGCAAAGGAACCAAATCTTCTATCCAAATATTAAAATCATTTGATTTAACATTAACATTATAAAACCGTGTAAATTTGATCTCCAAAACCTTCACAAAATGCTAAATTTAATTACATTTATAATAACTTCTTTTCCCCATTAATTACACGACATTATATACATTAACAATATGATAATAAAAAAAACCAACATGATACAAATTTAGATAATTTTTAATAAAATTCGAATTCCATGTTTGATGAATCTGAAAATGAGGTTGGTTTAATGCTCATTTAATCTTATTGGTAGATGATGAGAAATTTGAGGAATGGGTTGAGTTGAATTGACTGATTTCAATACCAGATTTTGAAAATGACATTTGGATTTGAAACATTTAATTATCAACTAACAGTTTGCTATGAACATAAAATTAAATTCATATTCATATTATATTAAATTAAATTTCCCATACTTTTTTCATTACTTCATTATTTATTTTTCTTCCATTGCATGAGTTGTTTCTTCTTCCAATTAACAGTTCTGTTTTTCTAATTAGAATATTGTGGACGAATTTATTTAGTTGGTTATCTTGATGCTTAATCGGTTCATACCGAAACACCGAGCCAAAATGGTCCGGTTTTCCATTTTGGCAAACTGTACTTGATTCGTTCGGTTTTTGGCATAACCAATCAATTTGGTTCAAATGTTAGTAAAACTTATATGAAACCAATTAAAGGTTGATTTTTGTTTAAAGATAAAACAAAAGAAAGAAGTCAAAACATTTAATTAGGATATAACACTTTACTGCTGGGATTAAAGTTTACCATTGATTAATAATTGTTTTGGATATAATAAATAAAAAATGACATGGAAAAATTTAATAAACGGTAAGATGCTATTGGTTGGCTCTCTGAATGAGGTGGTCGAGTGGGTATACGCAAGAATTTCTCATCCAGCTGGACTTCACCATTTTCAGTACATCTAGTTATTGATAGTAGCTTGTAAGATTTCCTTCTTTTTCTTATTTATTCAGATAAAAAAATAAAATAAAAATAACAACTAACCAATTTTTGAGTAGGAGAAAAGTACTATGCTTTTTTTAGACCAAGAATATTTTTCACCCTAAATAATCACATACTTTGACTTTAAGTTCCTGAATAAAGTAATTGAATCATAAAACCTCTAAACTATTTAAAAACTGATCAGACGCACATTCCGTTAACTAAAAAACAGAAGGTGTTGTGCACTCAAGTAGTTGGCGCGTGAAGCCATCAATTGATGCTTTTGCTCTTGTGAAATGGCAACATTTTGTTTCATGAACCGTTTAGTTATCTCTTTCTTTTCGATTAACACCAAACACTTATCGCTTTTGAAAACAAGTCCGTTGGAGCTTCTGCAAGACCAAATTTCTTCTCCTCTTGTCCATTTTCTTTTGATTTTGATGTGTTTGTTTCGCGTTACGACTAAGAAACCTTTCAGCTTTTAGTCTTTCTATTGATGTTAGAGGCAATATTTTAGGAGTTTTATTAGAAGAGGAAATCGCATAACCATTAGAAGGTTCTGAGGTTTCTGTTCCTGATTTGTTATTAGAATAGTCGGGAGGTTTATTGGTTGTCTGTAGCAAGAAGGTCACTTTCTTCAAATGAAACCAACCAGTTGCTTGAAATTAAGTCCAAGACTCATTGAGATAGTTTAGCACATTCCCAATAATAATCCCATCACAAATTTAATGAACAAATAATCAATTTAATCACATAAAACTCTCTCAACATGCTGTACAAAAAAATAATAATAATAACATATTGATTTTAGATTAGTATAAGAAAATGCCGTTGGAGTTTGGTGTTCTTCTTTCTTGTTTCTTTGTTCTGCTTTGTTTTATGTATCACCCATATCACTCATACATTCTATTAATAGAAGAAGATGATAAGAGGATAATTACATCTTCTCATCTACAAATGAGTTCACTTAAGCATTATGTGAATAAGGGTTGGGACAGTAAAAATAGTTAAATAAAGAAGCTATAATCTTGTGGTTAAAGAAGTTTCATTGGGTTAGTAACTAGAAGTAAATCAAATTAAAATGAGTTATATTTCGAATACTGATTATAAGCCTCCCCATTTTTTAGGGATCGACCTCACGTGGGCTATCGACCTCTCGTGGTCTGCCGACCTCACGTAAGCCACCAACCTCTCGTGGGCCACGGATCTCTAATCTGAAACCTGCAACACCGCTTACCACACATACAGTTAACATAGCACTGTCAGCTAACATAGCACCGCTAACTTCGCTATAAATAGCTTCTAGTAGTTAAGGATAAGATCATATCACATCTCATGGTCTTCATTGATTTTTTGTGAAAATTAAAATACAAATACTTGATAGAAGTTTGCCATATTTATTTGGACATGCAATCAAGTAATGAAATGAAACCAAATACTGGAATGGTTGTAAATGTGAGAAAGGAGAAGTTGAAGCTATCATGAAGAATGCACTTTAGATAAATCATATGCTATGAATGCATCTATTAAAGAAAGCCTTAATAAAATTTTAATATTGAGAACTCAGTTCATTATATTGAAAATGCTCTAGTAATGTGAAATGGTTGAGAGTTTTATAGCAAGTAGAATATAAAATGCCATGTGCAATGAGTAAAATGTAGTTTGCAACTGAAAGATGAAAGTTTCTTCTTCTGAATGGTTTTAGGTTGTTTATCTTAGACATTTCATCGAACAACTACAATGCACCAAGTGTTCTTCTTCCTCATGGGTATGACGGTCAAGGGTCCTGAAAAATTATTGTAATTCTTTTTCAATGTCCTAGAAATGAGCAATTTACAATTTCTCACACGCGAAACCATTTATTAAAATTTCCAATGTTTCTCATCAAAGTTTCTTGTCAAAACAATAAGCTAGTCCACTATATTCACTAAGGAATGTAGCAATTAAATAAATGAAAGAAGAGGAGGCATGGACAGCGCAAATTTACTTTTACTAAATTCAGCAGGTTTAATTTTCTCTATCTTTCAAAGATTGATTTTCTTCATTGCCCATTTGCAGAAGAAAAATCCCAAGACAAGAAGCCATGGACATTGCACCCCACATGTTTGAAGAAATGTTTGAATGAGAAGCAAGGGGTCTGCATCCTTACATGCAAAATCAACATCTTTTTAGAGGGTGTTCAAGGCCTCATGCGCCCTCTCTTAATTTGAACTCCATCTTCCGATTTTTTAGTGAACGGGAGGTGCGACTGGTTAGATTTTAAATAGTATAGGGACTTAATAGTAGTACTAGTATAATGAGGTTTGAAGTTAAAATATGTGATAGTTTTTAGGGTGTGAAAAATGTTATTGGCCTTTTTTTTTTTTTTAATAGATGGTAGCTCTTATTAAAGATTAGAGAGCCAAAATTAGTTCTACTCTACTTCAACATCAAAAAATAAGTCCATTAAGGCTTTTCCCAAGAGTTTCGATGATTGATCTACCTTCTTTATTTGGCATTTTTGGCTTTTTGCTTCTATCACGTGTCTACACACCAAACATAGGTATCTAGTATTTTGTTGAGTTTTTTTTGGCCATTAACTTCATTTTTCGTAGCCTAGCTAGCATTTGAATTGTTGTTTAGAAATTAATGAGTATTTCATGTAACGTTAATAATTGAATGACGTTTCATCAAATGTTAATATTTTATGTTTGACTACTTAAACTAACAGTTACTAAAACGAACTGGTTACATGCAATAGTTATTTAAATAATATTTAATTAGTAATTTTCCTAACTGTTAGATACATTTTTTGAAAATTATAGGGAGTTTTAATAGACTGAATAAGTATTGTGGACCATAAGATAGGATTAGTCCGTTTTGTACCAAACTGGTTACGAGACGTGATTTGAAGAAATCGAATTCAGAACCTTCACTTTTCTCTGTACAAAGACAATCAAGAAGATCAACCGAACCATACTCAATTGACAACTGTTAGACATCTTTAATAGTACAAAGTACCAGTAAAATTTAAAAGCTAAAATTAAATTAATTTAGCGTTGATAAAACGCAATTTTTTTTTTCACAATGATAAAAACACGTAGTTAAACAAGATACGCAGTTTTTTTTTTTCACAATGATAAAAACACGTAGTTAAACAAGAAACATCTTGTTAGCATTTTCATTAGCCAAGTTATTAAAAATATTGTTGCATAACATAACTTACAACACTACATTTGAGTTATAACAAACCCAATAAAGAGATGTTGGATATTGGCAAATGTAAATGGTGACATTGATTAAGATCTAGTGACCATTGACAACATAGTTCAACCATAATCTAGAGTTGAAGAAACTAATAATTTAGTATTTGACAAGACAACTTGCTACTAACCAAATCCGACCTACTTTGGCTACTGGTTTGATTACACATTCATTGAGCATATAAAACAGCCCACCTGTTCTTAAGGTCTATTAATCACTACTTCACCACTCTAATTCCTGACTTCTCGAGATCACCCTTAAATTTTAGCTAATCGCGGCCAAATTTGAATTCTAGGAGAGAGAGAAATTCCTTTTATGAGAAATCAATGAAGCTTTTGTATCGTGCGTTGTCTTATTTCCATCCCCAAAGAAGCCATAGATGATTCAAATTTTCTAACCGTAATCTTGTTTTTCTTAATATAGTAAAAGCGGAGGTGAGAGAATGGTGATGACTAAACCAGGACCTCATAATTCTAGTATGCGAGCTTTACACTTTAATCACTAAGCCATTCATTACTATTGGTAATTTCTCTTTGTTGGAGGACACAAAAATGGACCTTTAGTTTTTTTTGTTTTTTGTTTGCCATTCATCCATTGGATTTGATTTGAGTTTCATGATAAGAGTATTTACCCCCACTTTTAAAAATTTGACTCCGTATATTAAATCAAACATATAATTATTTGGAAAGGATAATTTTTTAGCCACATGTAATCTACAATAAAAAATCAAATTTTGAAAATGTGATCCACTATAGTCTATACTTAGTTGTAGTGTAATTGATATTCTTGGGTGAGAGAGATTTCAATGTGGATCAAATCCATTGTATATGGGTATGGTTGATCTTTTCTAGTGGGAGGAAGATCAATGTGTATGTTAGTGTGATTTAATTGGTCATCTCCAATGAGAGAGATCAACGTGAATCGAATCCAATTCTTATGGTCTTAAATGAAGAGTGTTTAACCTTATATGAGTGAGCAATTGTTTTAATTTCAAGTGATTAGATTGATCTGCTCATCTTATCTAACAAGCAGAACATTGGAAATTTGACTCTTTTTCTATCACCAACAACAAGATTCAACTGAACCAAAAATTAATGTGGTTTGATAAGCGTGGAAAAAATAGTAAAATACATCGTTGAAGAACACACATTTTTAAGCTATTTATTTTAGCATTTACTTTGGCCAGCCAGCAAGTGAAGAAAAATGTTAAAAAAAAAAAAAGTTCCCAACTTTCACCAACAGAGTAATTAAACCAACAACATTAGTCTGCCACAACCGTTCTCACGAAATTCATTAATGCAATCCCAACCAACGTTCCATCACAGTCCTCTTTATAATATCTTCATTTTCAGTTTCATCCTTCTACACCACCAAAGCAATGGCTTCTCAAGCTGTGAAAATCACAGGAAAATCTTATGTGAAACCTAATAAGAAACTTGGAAGAAAAGAATGTCAATTGGTCACTTTTGATCTTCCTTATCTGGCTTTTTACTATAACCAGAAGTTTTTACTGTATAAAGGAAGTAATGATGGGTTTGTTGACATGGTTGCGAAGCTTAAAGATGGGTTGGGTCTGGTATTGGAAGAGTTTCATCAGCTTGCTGGAAAGCTTGGAAAAGATGAAGATGGTGTTTTTAGAGTTGAGTATGATGATGATATGGACGGTGTAGAGGTTTTAGAAGCTGCTGCTGAAGGTATTAGTGTGGATGATCTGACGGTTGAGGATGGTACAGCTAGTTTTAAGGACTTGATTCCTTATAATGGGATCTTGAACTTGGAAGGCCTTCATAGACCTTTGTTGTCAGTTCAGGTAAATCATTTCATCATAATTACATTTTTTTTTTATTGGTTAATTAATTAGCTTAAATTAGAGTTTAATAAGTTTTTTTTTGGGAGAATCTTAAAAATGTAGGAAAATTAATCAGACCATAGGTAGTAGAATTGAATTGATAAGCTTTATTAAGCTAAAATTTTGTAGATATTTCTAGTAATTTATTTGATTAAGTTATAATTATCCACTAATATTAGCATGTATTGATTGTTTTTGAGTTATGTAATACTTAAAAATGCATTAAAAAGTAACATGTAAGTAATTGACATAACATGTTTATAATCTTATATTTTATAGAGAGTAGAAGAGGCGAAGATTTCAAATTCGATTCTTGAAAACTTAATAATTAGCACCAATTTGCATGTATTAGATAAGGGGATGTTTAGGATCACTTTTTAAGGATATAAAGGAACAAATAATAATATGACAAATGAGGCAAGTGGAAGCAAGCAAGTTGTGAAGAAACATTAACACATATTGACCCACAACCCAACTGAGAGATTAAATTGTGACAGCTGGCATTTTTTTATGTACTTCTCTCCACCATAACACTAGCTTTAATGTCTTTAACCTACTCTGCCTGACTGAGCCTCCATTAATTTTCCTTTTCAATGCATGTCCTTCTCACTCATTTTAAATTAATTTCAATATGATAATTTTTTTTTTGTATTAATTTTATTTTATGGGATTGAAAAATTATGAGAAATTTATCATATTGTTACCATTTTCGATTTTTTTTTTTTTTTATTGAGGGTTAGTAATCTTTTAACAATACTAATAATGCCATTATGGCATGGATATTAAAGTAAATTTATGATATTAATTTTGTAAATTCAATTTAATTGCTGATTTTATCGAGAGTGTAAATACTTCTCCACATTTTTTAAAATATTTCGTCAGCAAATAAGGTCACTTTCAGTATTTATTTATTTAAATATTCTGCTCAGTTTGTACAAGCTCGCCTATTTAATAAATTAAAATTAAACATTTGATTCCTATTTTGATCAATCAAATCTGAGACCATTAGACCCACTAATCTTTGCTTTCTTGGTCTTTACCTCAGCTAACCAAGCTCAAAGATGGACTCGCCATGGGCTGCGCTTTCAACCATGCCATCCTAGATGGAACCTCCACCTGGCACTTCATGAGTTCATGGGCCGAAATCTGTACCGGATCGGATTCAGTATCCGTTCCACCATTCCTCGAACGTACCAAAGCACGCGACACTCGAGTGAAGCTTGATGTCACCTTGCCTCCGGACCCACTCAGCAAATCCAACGGGGATGCCAAGTCAGCACTGCCAAAGCTGAGAGAGAAAGTCTTCAAATTCTCCGAGTCAGCAATCGACAAGATCAAGTCAACAGTCAACGCAAAACCTCCATCGGACGGTGCAAAATCATTCTCCACATTTCAATCACTTGCCTCCCATATTTGGCGCCACGTAAGCCTAGCGCGGGAACTAAAACCAGAGAACATCACAGTTTTCACCGTCTTCGCCGATTGCCGGAAAAGGGTGGAGCCGCCGATGCCGGATAGTTACTTCGGCAACCTGATTCAGGCCATATTCACAGGAACTGCAGCCGGATTATTGACAATGAACCCACCGGAATTCGGAGCTTCAGTTATTCAAAAGGCGATCGAAGCCCATGACGCGAAAGCCATAAACGAGCGCAACCAGGAATGGGAAAGCGCGCCGAAGATTTTCCAGTTCAAAGATGCAGGAGTGAATTGCGTCGCTGTGGGTAGCTCGCCAAGGTTTCGGGTTTATGATGTGGATTTCGGGTGGGGGAAACCCGAAAGCGTGAGAAGCGGATCGAATAACAGGTTTGATGGGATGGTGTATTTGTATCAAGGGAAGAGCGGAGGAAGAAGCATTGATGTGGAAATTAGTTTGGAAGCTGCAGCTATGGAGAATTTGGAGAAAGATAAAGATTTTCTTTTGGAAGCGTGAAGAAGGAAAATAAAAAACATTTTCTTGGGTAAAAACTCAAGTAATTAAATTATTGTCTTTAATAATTAGTATTAGAGACTAATTTTTAATTATCAAGCCACTGCGTGTCCTGTATGAAATGTTATTGTTATGAATGTTTTTGTTTTGTTTTCTGCCCTTAATTAATTTATGCAGTTTGTTGCTTTGTGATTTCTTTTTTTTAAGTGTCTTTTTTTTGTTGTTTATATTTTTATTTATAGTAAATTTGTAATTATTTATTATTATTTTTTTATTGGTATTGGTAAAAAAATAAGTGGTATAGAAAATTAGTAATTGTTTATTATTATTTATGTATTAATATTGATGATTTTTTTTATATTTGTATTTTTAAGATGTAAAGAAATGAAAAAGATGAAGGTTGTATTATGTTTAATTAAATATGAAAGCTTTATAAATAATGAGCGCAATTCTTAAAGAATTTAATCTCTTTAATTAGTCTTATCAAACAATTAATGAGTTAGTCATTAGAATTTAGACATAAGGTTTAGATTGGCCAATTTTGTAAGAACTTTGAAATTCAGATTAGTTATATCTCTAATATAGAAGATTTTTTTTAAAAAATATTCTTCAATGCTATTATTAATTTTAGATGTGAAGCTTATGTAACATTGACATTATCGAACTCACTTTCTATTTCTAGAATATCTTCTTGACAATATCTATATTTAATAATGCATTATGATTAGTTAGATACTAAAGTATAATTATGATAAAGAACAAAAATAAAAAATAAAAAGTGTTACATTGAAGATAAAAATTTTAAATTAAGTGCAACACATTCACTTTCATTCACTTCTTTTTTTGACACTTTTTATTTTGTTAAACACAAACCAATAAAAAGTGTTACATTGGAGATGCCCTTAATATAATAATTACTGAAGACAGAAAATATCGGAGCAGATTGCAACAACTCTTTAATGTCTATTAAGTTATTGATAGATTGGAAGATAGATAAGAGTTTTAATTGCAGCATGGGGGTGCGATGAACGGGAGCTATCATCCAGCCTATAATTTGAAAGAAAGAAAAAATAAAGAAAAGAAATTGTATGGATGATCATCTACTTGTTTAGAGCAAAAACTTGCAATCTTCTTCCCTTCAACTCTAGCTACTGATTGTCTCTCTGCTGAACTCGATATATATTACAATGAAATTGCTCATTAAATAAGAGGGGACAAGGAAAAATGAACTCATTCTTCATTCCTAGTATTAGGATTCATGCAAAATCGTAATTGACATTGAACGAATTGAAGAAACTTGACTCAGTCATGGCCACTTAGAATTCCAGATCAGGACGATTCATGTTTCAGAAAACTTGCTTCTTGTTTGTTAAAAACTGATACCTCATAACAGAGTGTCATACTTGATTTTCTGGCTTTTGAGTTGGAGGCGTTTCAACTGCAGCTGATATACAATTCGTTTCCAATGTCAAAGAACCAGACAATAGAGATAGAAAGACAGGATCTGAGTGAAGAATTGCTAACCTTGTGGCTCACTAGTGGATTCGGATTGGCTTTGCAGGGAAGGGGATGGTGTCTGCTCTTCTTGTTGAGCAGCAGCTGCTTTTAGCTGCTCTTCTGAGATTTTCAAGTAGTCCTCGCTCGTATATGCTCTGGGTTGAGATGGAGAACCATCTGCAAATTAAAATAATTGAAAATGCCATGTCATAAGCAAAACTAAAACAACTTTTCGGTCCCAAACCACACAACATGCTCTGAAGGATCACAAAGATTGTGACAAAGAAATGGCTACAAGTTATAATTAAAAGAGCACATTCTAATACAAGCAATTCTTTGGGAGTTGCCAGTTCCTCCTTAGCTCGTGGAGGCCATTGTGATGTCGATGATGACAGGAGCATAAGCATTTCAAGTTGGTGCTTAGGGAATAACTTGGGTTGGGTTTGGTTCTGGATTGTCCACTCAAGTGGCAATTTCTCTCCCAGATGAGATAGAGTGGACAATGATCTGAAGGGAATAAATCTCAGAGGGGCCAACGAAATGAATAGTTACAAATTATATCCTAAAACTAGAGTGCATTATAATATAAAACCAAAAGTTTGAAGCAATCATGCGTACCATCCTCATCAGGTAAAAATGTTTGAGAAGTAGAGCCTGAAACTCTAATAACAGTGAACCTGATCTTGAATAACTAATTTAAGCATGGTTATATGGTTTGTTCATTTGTGATGGTAAAACACTAAAAATGTGCATCAAGAAACTTCTAGAAAGTGCCAAATACAAAACACAATATGAATCATTAGATTAAAACAACTTTCAATATAAGATTAGAAGTACTTTTAGCACTCACTTGGGTCAGCTACTGTAGGGGGGTTTTCAGAGTTGCCAAGTGACGACGGGGTTGATCCGACGTCCGTTCTGTTGGGGTTATATGTGTTTTGTGATTGACTTGAAATTTCATCAAGACCAATCTCTCGTTCAAGGCTGTTCTTGAATTCCCTTGAAACTTCCTACATTTTCAAACTGTTGAATTCCCTTGATTTCCTTTATAGATTAAAAAGCAATATATGTTGCACAATCTATACACAGTTGTTCTGCAGAAGCAGAACAAAGTCTTATTGACCTACCTGGAGTTCTCTAATGGTGGGTTGAAAAGCACGCAGAGTTTTCCCTAGATTGCGTGCAACCTGCATTCAGATAACTCATTTAGACGCATTAAAAAGAAATCTGTAACAAAAATGAAAATTGGCACTCGGAAAAGGAACATGCTATAAGACCATCCAACACAATCACAAAGGGCATCATCAAGATCACAATGTTGACCTTTGTTTAAGTTCCAGATTTTCCACTTCCAAGCAATACTATCCCTCCCCAATTCAAGTAGATAAATTCAAAAGCAATGTGTTTCTTTCCTTTTTTTTCACGGTTTTACAAAGCACACCAACCTATTATGATTCCTCTCTCACATTATCTTAAAACCATGGTCATTAAGCAATGATTTTTAAGCCACAGCAACAGGAAGGCTACTCATGCAATCAATAGTTTAAACAAGCATACAAGTATTCAAGTTACATGTGTGAAAAAATGTACTAATGAAACGTGCAGACGATCAAATGTCTGAATGTTTATTCATAAAGTTTAACTTTTAAAAAAATCTTCCATTCTCGATTATTTTTTTCTTTTCCGCACCCATAATTTAATGTATAGCCATACAGGCTCGCTTGACTAACAATCAAACACCGTTAGCATTCTAGAATTTTTCAAAAAACTTTAGCAATTAAAATTGAAGCAATCCAAGTTCATATGGGAGATGCTCTAAAGAACTTAGATTCCAAAAGTATATTCAAATTGTCAGTTCGTGCAGGTGCATTTTTTTTTTTTTTTTCTGTTTAAGACAACCTGCAGCTGCAATTTTAACTCAGCAGACTACACGAAAATGTAACTGTAGAGGCACTAGAATACATAGTAGTAATTAATTACTATTCTGACACTAGAAGAACAAGCTTTTATGTTTGTAGAACGTCCTTATAAAAGTTTAATTCATAAAGAACTAACCTCAGCAAGGCCTTTGGGACCGAACACCAGCAAAGCAACTACGCCAATAACCAGAGCCTCAGGAGCGCCAACCCCAAACAGAGATGCTCGAACCACTGCTCTACCCTTACATATGTCCTTCCTCGCTACACCACCGCATTTCAAGAATCAAACCGAAAAAAGAAAATTTAAAAAGAAGACTGAAAACGAAGCATACCTAATAACAAATTAGGTACCTTTCGTAAGAGATTTCTGCTTAATTGGCAAACCCATATGCTTTAAACCACTCCATTGAGAGAAGGTACCAAAACCCAAATGAGAAATCCTCGAGCAACCTTCAAATTTGAGGCTTTTATTACATGAAATCGAAGAACATGATTGTTGGCAAAGAGATGATCTTGTACTTGCCGAAGTCGAACATAAAGAAGCAGAAGCTGAAATTAACGACGCCATAAGATTAGTACAAGTTTTAGGATCATAAATTAAGAGAAAAATTATGGGATATTTGCAGTTGTTTGAGAGACAGATTCATGAGCTATAATATTATCTTTAACGAAAAATATTATCTTTAACGAAAATATGAGAAAATGGATATGTGGAAGATGTTCATATTCTGCGCATATACAGATGGAGATTTTCTTGTCTTTGCATTGCTTGCTTCTGTAATGGAATATTGGGCTAGCCCAATATGACTTTCAATACCCAACCCATCCTCTCTATATTTGGGCATGGCCTTCACACCCTGAGAAAGTAGCTATGTGGGCTAATCTCAGTTCATGCAAAGCCCTTTTTCTGAACTCAATAGATTTGACCCATGGTCAACATAATTGAGTGTAACTCTTGTTTATTCAATACAAAAAATTTCCTGAATTATTTTTAAAAAAAAAAAGAGAGCTATTATTTTCAAACAATCTTTGTTAATTTCAAGGCAAATAATAAGTAAATTTAGGGTTTGCCAAAGAAGGGTTGCTTTGACATTAGTGAAAAATGCTTTCAAAATAGCATCACCCTAAAAATAAAATAAATTGCAAGTAAAATACTTACTATACCTAGTATTTCTTAACAAATTGGATTCATTTAACTAGTAAAATTACTTCTTGAGATGGTGAAATTATAAGAATTCTTACAAAATATGACCCTTGTTTATGTGTATTTAGCACATTTTTTATATACTATATGAAAAAAAAAAAAAAAAGATCCCTTTTTTATAGGCATTGATGAATGGGTAAAGAAAGGAGTGATTTTGATGTGGGTGTATGATAGGGAAAGGCTGGCAATTGGCATGTCACATAATAGTGACCCTTGCTTATATTGTCAAAGAAGAAGGCCCAATTATTATACATTTGAAGAAAAATTATTATCCTCTTCGTATCATCATAATTTCATTTATAAATTATAAATCATAAATTGAGATTACTCCTCCACCTACTTTTCATATCTTAAACATGTGGCGTGTTGGTTCGGCTTTTGCTACGTAGGACCATCAACCTCACTTGTATCAACCCAACCCAACCCAACCCCCAAATCTTTGAATATCCATTTCTTGATGGACCCGACCCGAACCCTTTTAATATTTAACATTCTTCCATTACTTTATTATACTAATAATCCCTTAAATTCCTTGCCCAAGTTGCCTCACCTTCACGAATCACAATAATAAATTTGAATTAATATGGACCATTGATATGGCTGAAAAATCCATTTTAATTTTACTATTTTTTTTTTCAAATCTAAAAAGGGTAAAAATTCATAAACACTTTATGACAAGTTAAAGATTAATTAGTAAAGCAAGATTTTAATGCTTTCTTTATCCTTTTTTTTGTTCACCCCCAATCAAGGCTTAATTAGTATTTACCACTAACTTTTAAGCTAACTATATGTTAATTAGTGCATGAAAAAAGAATTTGACTAAAAGTCTTGCTTTTTATTCCTTTCATTTTCACAACTTGGTCTAGCAGGAGAAAGAAAGTTCTGTTAAAAAAAAAAAGGCAGATTATCATTAATTGTAACTCTAATAAAGTTTAGAGAACTGAAAGTTATAGAGGAAAGGGAATAATAAAAAGAGTAAAAAGTAAAAGATATGAAAAGGGTGAAAAAAGGAGTTTAATAAGATCATGAGAGGAGAAAAAAGAGGAAGATTAAAAGGATCTTTTTAGGATGAGAAAACAGAAGATTAAGCTTTTGTGATATCAGTTTAAAAAGAAAAAGCTTCAGTGATATCATTATCATTACATAAAAAATGTGAAAGCTCATGATGATAGAGCGGAAAAAAAATTAATAAGAGAAGCTCACAACTTATAAGCACCCACACGTGCAAGTTTTTTTTTTTTATTTTTTTTATAGGAAAAAGAAAAAAGAAGGGTGCGTTTGGGGGTCACCATCTTATACACACGGGGGTGGTGCACGAAAGTCCATCATTCAAGTGGCTATGCACACGTGCGCACACTTTTTGTTTGACAAAAAGAAATGCCAATAATTTTTATACATTGCCTTGCCCTAAAGTAATAATAATAACATAATTACAATTAAAAATTTAATTGGGGAAATATATATATATATATATAAATGAGAAGAAGGTTTCTTAATTTATTTGCTACCAGCAATAGCAACCGCACCACCACCACCAGCTAACTGTAATGAGTTAATTAACTTTTATCAACTGATTGAAATTAAACTATAATATATAACATTTTTTAAAATATATCATATCTCGAAGGAACACAATTATATTAAAATAAAAATATTTATCTTTAATTTATTACTTTATCACACCTCCACCAAATCAAGGATTAAAAAACACAAATAACAAACTACTATAATTATAAGGAAAATTGTAAAAGTGAATGAGGTTCCTCAAATTGATTTGTCTATAATACACATCCATGTGTATTGCAAAGCAAGGGCATGTGAAAAAGAGTAGATGAATGTGTGGTGTTGGGCCAAAGTATATTGAATAGAATAGAGTATTGGATGGATAAAATTGAAAAGAATAGAAGCATATTTATTATTATTGGTTACAAATTTAGGGGAGATGGTCCCCCAAATGGGGTTCTAGTTTAAACTGTTTTTACAATTTTGGATTGGTTTATGAACACTAAATAAATAGCTAGTGTATCTATGCATTTTGTGGTTAATGTTTTTCATTGTTGGGCAGCACTTTAGGTAACTTTATCACAATTTTAATAAATACTATAACCTATTATAGGACACTTGTCATAAACTTTATACTCGGATTCGTATAAAAATAAGTACTAGTTATTAAAATGGGATATTTATCAACTTGAAAAATGAATTAATGCCAGATTTAAAGAGTGTGGATACGGTATAATTAATTCTATATACCCATAAAAAATAGAATTTATTATTACACTATTTTACTTAAACAAACAATCTCCATTATAAGAATTCAACGGATGGAAAACATTTATTTCAACATACGAGTTTAATTTTATTTTTTTTATTTTCCACGAGATGTCTTAAACGGATTCCAATTATAGGCGGCACCTTTAAACCATAATCACATCTAAACTAATCCTCGTTCTAGCCGAAAATATCCCTTTCCGAGAGGTAAAATTCTAGCCCAAATTTTAAATGGCTGAGTATAAGAGGGAGTTTTAGTTTTATTTTTTAATTTGTGATAATTGAACTCTAAAGTTTTATAATTTGTTATTATTATTTTTCTTTCAATTATGAATTTTGACATTGTTAGGCAAATTAATATTTTTTATGAAAATGTGTTTTTTTGAGAAAATCTATACAAATATTAAATTAATTTTAATTTTAACCCATAAAAATACATAAAATCAAAAGAGATGTGCAGAAGAAGCAGAAAATTTGAGAATATTATAGAGAGAGAGAGATGAAGAAGCTTTTAATAAACAAGTTATAAAGAACAAATTTAAATTATCAAATAAATTAATTAACCGCATACTCATCTATCCTTCATTATTATTCAAAAATATTAATATTAAGTGAGTGGAAAAAAATTATTTACTCGGTTATTGAAGTAGCAGCAAAACTTAAACACATACAAATGAAAATGGAAATTACATACTATTAAAAAACTAATTAACCATTTTGCTAAATAATGCAAATTGAATATTTTCTATGAAAAAACTTATACGAGTAATATATATATAAGACAACGTAATTTTTTTAAAAGTTAAGTGTTTAATTTATTCATCTTCCTTTTTTTTTTTTTAAAGTATGTCCATTTTTGGGGCTTTGCTGATTTGCTCCAATTAATTCAAATTCGATATGCATCTCGCATCTGATAGTGATAGGTAACTCTTCCAACAGAAATAACTACATACAATATGTCTCAAACTCGATAATTCTTTAAGAGAATAAAAAACTACTTACTACTTGAACCGATCCCACTAGTTTTAATTTCTTTTGAAAACATGTAAAATTGGTAGGGGAAAAAAAAAAACTATTTTCCATGTGAACAAGGTAATTTGGAACTATCTTCATTTAAAGATTAGTGTTGCTTGCAATTTTTTTAACCCATAAAAAATTCATATTTGTAACAATGAATTTATTTATTTTCCAGTTTTTACACTTTATCCTAAAATACAATTATGTAAACTCAAATTACTTAGGGTTATTCTAGTAAAATACTTTATAAAATGTTTGATTTTTTAAAATAAAATAGAAACATTAATTTTGACACAGAAACAGTAACAAAAATTGCAACACAATCAACTAATTGAGTTTTCGAATGTTTTCTTCAAGTTAGTGATAGTAACATACCCTTCATTTTAACCATAAAATAATGTATAGTTCATTTATCAATAAATTAAAACATGGTTTTCTATAAACTATATTTAACAAAAAAAATTATGAATTTCTATTCACTCCTCAATTAAATTATTATTATTATAAGATAAAAACAATGCAAGGGTCAAATATTGTCCACGTGACAGACAGCAACTCCACATGCAGTCCACGTGAGCGAAGCAACCACTGAGCTGCCGTTTCCATATTGTTCTGCGCTGTTGATCTACTATAAAAATTTAGAATAGTCAACTCATCGGATGGTCATGATTCTCCTCATCAGATCAGAAAGAATTGATTGTGGTGGTGGTGGTGGGCACCCATGGAAAAAAATGAGGTCACGAGACTCATGCTCTGTGGAGGAGAGAAAGGTTCAATGTACAGAAAGTAACATAATACCAACAATAACTCATCCCCACCTCACACCACTCCTCCCTTAGTTCTGCCATAACTGCTTCCTCTTTTTGTTATTTTTACTTCAAAATAAGGGTAGTTTAGTCATTTTGTTTACACTAGAGACGATGTGGACTTTAGTTGTTTTATATTATTAATTATAATTATATTAATCATTAATCTTCCTTTGTGGACCTTAAAATATTCCCAAATCTTTGCATATGTAAGTATAAGTATTAGAGGATTAGTTGGCTTGACTTTAAGGTAGCATTATTGCAAAATCACACGGGAATTTTAAATATTTAATTGTAAACAGCTCTCTTTAATATATATATATATAAACAAACAGCTGGAAATTAATTTTTTCCATAACAATTAAAATTAATGGTTGAAACTGACTTAAGTGAATTCGTGATTTCATGTAGGCAACCAGTTTAAAATTTGAGGTAGGAGTTTTGTCTCCTGAAAGGTATTTATTTGACTCGAATATGTGGCTATGATTTAAAGATGTTGTTTATAGTTAGAATCTGTTCAGGACACTTTGTGATTAATAAAAAAAATTAATGGTTTAAAAAGCAATTTAAAAAAAAATTAAATACTAGCATTTAAGTATTTGTATGTGTGTAAAAATAATTTTAATAAATATTTATAAAACAATTCACTAAAATTTAAAAGATTAAAAATTTTAAATTAGTTAAAATTTATCTGCAAAATTACTTTTTTAATGCAGTAATAAACAAATATTATTGTTTTAACCAAGCAAAATATTTAAAATTAATTAAAACTTATTGACGAACAAAAACTCGAAATTGAGAAGGCATGTTGAACAATAAAATTTAGATTTTTTTGTCTTGTTTGTTGAAAAGTGTATTTCGCATTAAATAATAATGAAATATATTAATAACCTCCTTTTTTTTTAAGAAGAATACTAACACTTATGTTACATCCAAGACATTTTTTGACATGGCAATGGGCTAATATGTCCAAGTTTTGGGTTAAATTAAAATGCTTTTACAAATTTTAAATTTTTGTTGAAATAAATTAATTGAGTTTTTATTTATTAATGTGCTAAAGTTTAACCAACTCGTACATTATTAAATATTAAAATTTAGTGGGAGAGGGAGTGACACATTGATAAACACTCTTCTTCATATACGACCATAACCATACTGATTTTCAAGTTCAAAAAATTAGTCTGGTAAGACACTTCATATTAAAAAAAAAAAAAAGACCATACTGATTTTTGCTCCATAACTGAAAAAATAAAAAATAATAAAAATAAACCGATTCCCTACACCTATACTTATTTATCACCATCTTCCTTAATTTTCTAGTGGCTACATAATCAATTTAGATAGATACTTAGATCCCACCAAATAAATGAGAAATGTTATAAAACACATTTCTCATTTTATAAAATCAAACAATACGGGTTGATGTTTTAACGGGAAAAAAGTGATTTTGACATTAATCAAATAATTTAAATTAAAAAAGAGAATAGAAGAAGAAACTTTTTATCTGATAATTATGCTTTCTTAAATTTTAATGAATTTAAATTGCTTCTTGTCAAGGTAAACGCAGTATAGTATAAAACCCAAAATTTAAAAATACCTTCAATCATCATTATATGAATGCTCCTTCATACCATAATAAGTGTTCAAATTTCTACTTATTTTTATCTCATTACAAGTGTATTATTACTAACAAAATTAGATGGTAATTTTTATTTTATACTCTTGAAATATTAATAAATAATGAAATTTAAAAATTAGACAAACATTTAAGTAAATGGTATATTGGTCATTCAATAAATAAATTTTATATTTTCAATATAATAACTACCATTTTTTAATATTTATAAAAATTAAAGTTGAGACATTTATTATTGGATGTCAATAACATTTTTTCACCGTTATCAATATTTTTGACTTTTAGCCCCTCATTTAGGTAATGGTACATTTTAACCCCTAAATTATTCAAAAAATAAATATACACACATTCTATTACAAAGATAACGATAAGTGTATTTTAAACTCACATATGATGCGTGAACTCTTCAAACAGCTTACATATGGACATAAATTTTGACAACTCATGTGGAAATCATCACCCCCTATGAAAAGGTTAAAAATAATGGACAAAAATTTTGACAACTCCCTGTGGAATCTACACACCCTGTGCAAAAAGTGAAAATAGGGGGGACAAAAATTTTGACAACCCCTATAGAAATCTTCACACCCTGTGGAAAAGTAAAAATAATGGACAGAATTTTTGACAAACCACTAATTACAAAAAAATTTGAATTTATATTTATAAACTAAAACAAATAATACAAATTTATTGTAATTGAGTATACTAAGCACACGGTAATGTTTTAGGAAAAAAAGAAAAATCTATGGACTTGCCCATTGTTCAAGGCACCGAAAAATTTACAGAAGGAATCCTAAACATTGATATACTATATAAATATCTCCTTAATTTTCATTCTTGCTGATTTTGTAACTGCTTTGCTTTTTTTTTTGGTTATGCAACAATTTAGACACAGTAATAACTTTTTTCCTATAGCACTATATGTTTCTTCTTGCCAAGCCCAATGAAACTTCAGCTGTGGATGGCTGAAAGAAGCATATACACAACAAATTCAATGAGATCATGAAAGCAAGTCTCATCATCACAGCAATTCACATTTGTAGCATCAACACATGAATTCAATAACACAATTAGAGACTAACATAGTAAATTCAACATGAGGAAGAACAACCTCTTTAATGGCACTTCAAACAACCCCACTATGCGATCCAACAAAGGAGCTCTTCTCTTCCTCTCTTTGTAGCGATATACAATGCCAAAATGATTAGAAATTTTGATTTTATAAGGCTACTAAACGAAAGTGGTATCATTTTGGGATGGATAAAATGGCTTTCAAGCGACAACGTGTCCACCATTTGCATGTTGTCCGCCTTCCGTTTGCTATTGAATGGAATGTGTGACTAGTTACATTTGAATTAGTTTAGGAGCTAAAAGTTACCAATAGTTAAATGAGAGGCTTAAAGTCTAAAGGGTTGAGACTTTAAGGGCGAAAATGTTATTGGCTTATTATGAGACGGAGTAATAATAATTACAAACTTTTTTGTTTCCTAATTCCAAATAAATAATAAAAAAATAAAAAGGGTGGGTCGTTACACGCTGACGTGGCGATGAATAAAGTTACAAAACGGATGAAAACTGGAGGATAAGAACCGGAGAGTAAGGGAAACTGAAAGAGGAGAGAGAAACAGTGTTTTTGATCTCACCGTCTATTATTACTATTTTTTTATTAATTATTATTATTATTATTATTATTATGTGTTGATGTATTGTGAGTCACAGTTTTGACCTCTCCCTTCTTTTCTTTCTTTGAGATTTATTATTGCACTATACTAGAAGATCGAATCACGAATTTGATATGTTATTGAAACTCTGCTTCCAAATCGAAGAAGATGAGAAGCGTTAATAACAGTGTCGATACCATCAACGCCGCCGCTACTGCCATCGTTTCCGCCGAGTCTCGTGTCCAGCCAACCGCCGTCCAGGTATCGTTTATTTTTTTTAGTCAAATACTGCACCTATTTTATCTTTCCTTTTTAAATAATTGAGCTTATGATTCAGTTTCTGTTTGGAAAGTGAGAAAATGTGAACAAAGAAGAGAAAAAAAGAACTGGAATAGATTTTTGCTTGATTTGTTTATTTTTCTGTAATGATGTATGGAGTCATCTCCCTCTACTCCTTTTTGTTTTCTGAAATGTTTTAAGGATTTTCTTTTCTTTTCTTTTTTTTTTGTTGCTGTAGCTGAGTTAAAGTTTCAGCTAATTTAGATATTAGCTTTATCGGATTTTGAATTCTAAACTCCAGACCGGAAAATTTTCTCTCTTTTTCTGTTTAACTTTTCACCTCCTGAGCTTGTTTCATTGACTTTTTTTTTCTTTCATTTCTTGGACATTTATTTATTGCTCAATTTGTATGTTACTTTAGTTTCTTTCTGGAAATAGGAGAAAAGTCAGGGTATAAAAAGATCGGATTTTTATTTTATGCCCTTCGAATCTCGAATTTCCTCATTTTGCAATACTGGAAATTTGTTCTCACGTATCACATAAAGTGAACAGAAATCATATCTGTAAGGGACAAATGATTTTAAATGTCCGGTAGGAGCATTTCAATGAAGTTTGACAAGTTTCGCCTAGAAATTTATCATCTAGAAGCTTTCTAACACCTAGCAGCTATTACCTGAAATTTCGTTGTAAATGTTTCTTCATTCCTGGACTCGGATACTGGATAGCACCTGTATGTGATTTGCAGTGATGAGCAAGTTCTGGTACAGTTCGTAGTGGTAGGCAGTGGGGTCAAACAAATGAATACATAAAGAGAAGTGTATTACTGAATTTACTCAATTCATTGTGTTATCAACTTATCAGTGGTTTAGAAATGTTAATGCACTTTGATTCCTTCTGAACGAGTTCTTCACACCCTTTCTTTTTTCTTATTTCAACACAGAAAAGAAGATGGGGAGGCTGCTGGTGTCTCTACTGGTGTTTTGGTTCTCAAAAAAATAGCAAGCGAATTGGTCATGCTGTTCTTGTTCCTGAACCAGAAGTACCACAAGCTGTAGTTACTTCTGCTGAAAATCAAACACATTCAACTACTGCTGCAGTTCCTTTCATTGCTCCTCCCTCTTCTCCTGCTTCTTTTCTCCAATCTGATCCTCCTTCTGTCACCCAATCACCAGCAGGATTGCGCTCACTTACTGCCCTCTCTGTCAATGCTTACTCCCCTGGTGGGCCTGCATCCATTTTTGCCATAGGTCCTTATGCTCATGAAACCCAGCTAGTTACTCCACCTGTGTTTTCTGCCTTCACCACTGAACCATCCACTGCTCCCTTCACCCCTCCCCCTGAATCTGTGCAGCTGACTACACCTTCTTCCCCAGAAGTGCCGTTTGCTCAGCTTCTGTCATCTTCTCTTGAGCGTGCTCGGAGAAACAGCGGGACAAATCAAAAGTTTGCTTTATCCCATTATGAGTTTCAGTCATATCCGCTGTACCCTGGAAGTCCAGGTGGTCAACTCATCTCACCAGGATCAGTAATCTCAAATTCAGGCACGTCTTCTCCTTTCCCTGATAGACACCCCGTTCTTGAGTTCCGTATGGGGGAAGCTCCAAAGCTCTTGGGCTTTGAACATTTTACCACTCGTAAATGGTGCTCAAGACTGGGCTCTGGTACTGTGACACCAGATGGTGTGGGGCTCGGTTCAAGGCTTGCTTCTGGTACTGTGACACCAGATGGTGTGGGGCTTGGTTCAAGGCTTGCTTCTGGTACTGTGACACCTGATGGCATGGGGCTCGGTTCAAGACTTGCTTCTGGAACTGCGACTCCAGATGGTCTGGGGCTGCGTTCAAGGCTTGGTTCAGGTTCTTTGACACCTGACTCTGTGGTGCCTGCCTCCCAAGCCGGTTTGCTTCTGGAAAATCAGATATCAGAGGTTGCCTCCTTTGCCAACTCTGAGAATGGATCTAGAAATGATGAAACTATAGTTGACCATAGAGTCTCATTTGAGTTAAGTGGTGAAGAGGTTGCACGTTGTCTTGAAAGCAAGTCAATGACTTCATCTAGAAATTTCTTAGAATGCCCACAGGACAGTACGGCGGCAGAGGAACAAATAAACAGTGAGAAGATTCTAATGAATACTGACAGTGATTTACATACAAAGGAAGCTTCAAATGAAATACTTGAGAAACCCTCCGGAGAAACAGAAGAGGAGCATTGCTATAGAAAACATCGTTCCATCACTCTTGGGTCAATCAAAGAATTCAATTTTGATAATTCAAAAGAAGTACCAGATAAACCCACCATCAGCTCTGAGTGGTGGGCCAATGAAACAATTGCTGGGAAGGAAGCTAGGCCTCCCAACAACTGGACTTTCTTCCCATTGTTACAGCCAGAAGTCAGCTGAAACTGAAACCATGCATAATACTCACCCTCTATACATGTTGCTTTCCTAATGCCTTCAGATGTAAGTCTGGAGGTACTGTGTCTTGAAGGTACACTAAACCAAGTCCAGAATCACATGAGCATTGTATGAGTTAAAGTATATTAATGTTGTGATCCAGTTGACAAGTGCTGAGAGAAAATAGTTCGTAGGATCATTAGTGTGAGAGCTGATAGAGCATTCTTTTCAATTTTTTCTCTGTAGTCAGTTATACGAAAATAGCACTTGCATAGTTGCATATAAGTACTGTGTTTCGGATGTTTTTTTTTTCTTATCGTGTGATAACGGAAAAAGGATTCGCTTTCATTATACAATAACCTGTCTTCGCATTTGTTCGACTGACTTTGCTCTGTTTGTCTTTCTGAGATGTACACCTGCGAATTCTGTTATTATTCTGTGCAAGGAACAGTAGGAGGAACAATTAGGACATGTTCAGTAGGATCAATCTCTAGAAAGGTTCCTAAATACTAAACTTATCTAGTTACTATTGCATGTAATATAGAAATACAGTGAATAAAAAGGGTTATGAGGTAGTTTTCTATTCCATTTATGGATCGATTTTGAATCTATCGCAGTTGTTGTTATGATAGCTAGAGAGGCTTTTTTTTTTATATATAGATATCATATTCTACTTAGGGATATAAGGAAGGGGATTGATAAGCCTCGAATCCAGGATCTCAGGTCCCAGGAAAGAGGTACCTTACCACTAGGCCACCTCTTGTGCTTAGAGAGGCTTATTGATAAGGCAAATAGTGTTTGTTTGGTAACGGCCAAGTCTGATGCGTTTGTCCTACCTAACTTGCTTTTCCAAACAAATAAACCGACAGAAAAGAAAGTTAACAGCCTGTGACCAACAAAAAAAACTGGCCTCTGCAATCAGCATCACTAATCTTTACTTATTTGCATTTGTAAGTACTTGATGTTCCTTAAGGAAATTTTGTAGCCTAAATATTATTAACCATATCATCAGATCATTGGTAGGGTTACTTATGAAGTATGTTTTGCTGGTCTATTTAGTCAGTGATCCCTCTTGAAACGGGAGGTGGGATCATGGATGGACCAGTCATGTTGCAGGTACCCATATACTTATTTTTTAAATTACACCCATTTGGCATAAAAATATGAAAAAAATGGGGTTACATTCGGATCAGGCGGGTTTTATTTGCACCGTTTGGATCTGAATGAGAGGTTGGAGGGTGATTACTCATAGTCATCCCTCTCTAGTAAGATGGTTACTTGTACTTGCAAAATTTGGGGCACATCTTCCGTAAAACATGGTATATTTGGCATGCATAGGTACAAACAATTTATGGGCTCTAAAGTGAAAATGAATCACGTGAATTGGGTTTTGTTGCGCACTTGTAAAGTGCTTGCAATTTGGCTTCTCTAACAGATATAACGCCTTATGTTGGTGCTTCTTTGTCACCTATATTGGTTTTAACATTAAGCATATGTTAAGTAGGGATTGGAGCTAAGATGTTTCTTGCATTATTTTACAAGGCTAATGCTTGTGTAGATAGGTTAGTGAATAATTTAGTTAGAGTTTGTAGTCTTGGATACTCATATCTCCAATGGGATTCCAGAGATTTTGTATGCCGGGACGAGCTTGTGTCCTCCATCCTTTCTGTAAATATTCCGATGAGCATTACATTGGCAAATTATAGAAATACTCCGCTACCGTAAAACCATAAAAAGGTTAAAAATGGAACGTATGCAATATTGTTTTGCACATTATTCCTTTTATCAATGAAATCTTCAGTGCATTCTATATAAATACTGTAGGGAGAAATGGGACTTGGGTCTTTGTTGTTAGAACTCGGAGTTCGGACAAATGGCTGTTAGCTAGAGGAGCCCAAAGGAGATTTGTCTCAAGCCATTATCTGCTGTAGTGTACTCTATTTCTTTAATATTTATAGATTAAAATTTCATTTATTTACGTTAAGGGGTTGATCTGGTGGTAAACTAAGCACACCTTTCCCCAAATCTAAAGTCCTTTGGTAAAATATATTAAAGTGGGTGGAGAGGAATAGCTCTAGACATAAAAATGGCTTAATTAGTACAGATGTATGTGACCACCAATTTTTTTTTTTCAAAAAAACTTGGTTACTTTAAAGGAAATTCGGGAATGGTATGACATGGATCAAATCTAGCACGTAATGTTGGTAAGGGAGTGCGTTTCAACCACTAGACCATATCATTGCCCATGTGACTACCAATTAGGGTTTAAGGAAAGTTTAAGAGGAGTATATATAGGGTGTAAATTTAGTTGTTTGATGTTCAAATAGCTGATAATTGTTCATAATAGTTGTTTACTAAAAACTAAACACTGCGATATTAGTTTTTTATAACACACTACGAAAATAGTGAAAAAGCTATCTCAAAAACAAATTCATAATGTTATCAAAAATAGTGTTTAGGGTTTTAAGCTATCAACATATTAAAAGCTACTCTAAATATTATTGCGGAACGCAGCCCTAATAGTCACGTCGGTCGAGACGATCTGTGGAGGTGACCATGGGCTGTGTAGTGGGCCTTGGTTTCTTGATCTATTTTGAGGGTTTTATATGAAAACAACTTTTTTTTTTGTAAAAACAATGCACGCTTAATTGAAAAAAAAAAAAAAAAGGGACAATCTTAATTTTTGAAGCATTTTTTGTCATTAAAAAAAAATTTGGAAAACCATAAACTCTAAAGAAGAAGGCCAACAACCACTTTGCCTCCACCTCCACTATCGCATCTCCACCACCTGCAGCTGATCGACGAATGAAGGATATCGATCGATAGTCCACACATTGGCGAGACTTCTGATACCCTCAAAATCGACGTATGGTGGCAAGAAGCTGGCGAAATCGCGAATCCTAACCTTGAAACGCAGCCACTGAAAAATTGCTATTTTAATCGCATCGGAAACCTCTCCAATTCACAATCGATAGTTTCTTTGCGATTTTTGTCTAGTATAAGGCTTTCAGTGAGTTCCTGGCAGTTTCCGTTGACTTTTGGACGAAAATCCTTTGAGTTTTCGAGGTGCTTCGTCAAAGAGGATGGAGTTTGGCCTGTCTATGATTTTTCAGTGAGCATCACTAGTTTTCGTCGTGATTCAGGCCAGCATAGTGTAGTTGAGGTGATTTCGACCAGTATCCAGCTGGAATCCATGAAGTTGCCACCGATTTGAAGCTGGAAATTTTAGTTTTTTGTCTCACCAGAAAAGTTGCTGGAAAATCGAGGACACTGGAGTTCTTCACCAGTCCGTCACCGGGAAAAACGCAGCTTGCCAAAAAATGGCTGTGTATTCATTGTATACCTTCTGTATACTTGTAGGAAAAAAAAAAAAAAAAGGACCTCTTTTACTATTATTTTCAATTCCGAATCTTAAAAGCTTTAAATTGCCCATTTTTCCATTAGTTTGATCAGTTTAATTCTTTTGCTAATTTTTTTTTAAAATTTAGTGGTTTAAATATGTATAAACTCCTATTTCAATAAGGAGGTCCAGCAAGTAGAGTACAACTTAAAGAAGAAAGATCGTGTAATTTCGTAATTAGTTATCTTTGAGTTATCGAATGGTGAATTGTTTGATCAACTCCGTTAAATTAGTGTGAGTATTGTTTTATTAATTTACATAAAATAGTTGATAGTTTTGATTCATTCATTAAGGTTCGGTTTTGTACTCAAAGTCAAATATGATTGCAGATAATTAAACATAGTTTATAAATAGGGATAACTCAAATTAGTTTACGTAACAGGTTTTGATGAAGTTAATAATATTGCTGGGTCAAGTTGATATCTTTTTTTAATGTTTAAAGGCAAGGCAAAGCCGACCTAATTATCTAAAATTTTAAAAAATATAGCAAGAAACCTCATTATAAGTTATTTTAGAACAGTTAGGTTTAACTATTCATATTCATAGATAGTGATTATTGATAATTAATAACTGATGACGACTATATAACACCTGATTCAATTTGGTCTTGTGGATGGTGCAGGACCACCAAAAACAACAAAACATTTTAAAAATAAGAAGATTAATTTAATTCCAACTTTCTAAATTGATTTTATTTCAAATACGACCATCAACCAGAAATAAAAATCTTAAATTAAATATGTTGTCATCTTGTAATTAAATATAAATTACAAAATGTAAATTTAAAAAAAATACAAATTTGAAACACTAATTAGCATAAGTTTGGTGTCACACCCAACTGTTATTTTTTTTTTTAATGCATAAAAATGTATAATAAATCAGCTTAATATCGCGAGGTATATATATGATAAAACTTTTATCATAAAAGTGATTAGTTTTACTGAAAAATCAATCAGTAATAATATAAGACAAATATGATGTCTCAACTCAAACAAACAACTGATTATTATAAATAAATAAATAAATAAGAACAAACCATGAATTAAAAATGTGGTTTGATGTATCATATTTTGTTACGTGGAAGAGGTATTTTTTCAAGCATTACAGCTGATCTGTTAGGAAAGATTCTCCAAAATTGTATAATATTTTTTTGATATTGTTTTTTGTAATGATTGAAAATTTTAATACTCATATAATTTAGCTAAATCTGATTCCTGATCCGGTTTCATCTGCGAGTTTATTTCAATAATGTTGATTTTTTAACATCTAATTATTTCATCCACACAAATATATTTGTGTCTTTGGCCGCCATATTTATAGGAGATAATGACATATAATTACATTAATTTCTTCTTGATAAAAACAAATAATAATTATTAATATCATATCAAAATGAATTTTTATTTTCTTATGTGTAATTAAGTTTTGATTAGAATATCTTTTCTATCAAAATATCTTCTCAAAAAAAAAAAAAATGTAAATTTATTGTGCAATGGCAAAAAATAAGTCTATAATATTATGGAATAATTATTTTATGTCATATTTAATTTTATGTTATATTAGTTTTATTTTATGTTAGTTGTGGGTAAACTGGCTCCTATTTAAAATTTGAAGTCAGAGATTTGCCTCCTAAAAGGAATCTATCCAGCTCGAATGAGAATGAGTCTGAATGTAGCTCTGGTTTAAAGGTGCTACCCATAGTTGGAACCCGTCCAGGACACCCCTTAGTTAATAAAAAAAAAATTGTTTTATGTTAAAATCTATACTTATCTAAAAGTATAATTTATTTTTATTTAGAAAAATTTACAATTTCCTCCTTGAGTTTTACTAAAACGAACAAAAATTTTCCTATATTTTTTAAAGTGGTCTAATTTATCCCTATGTTTTAAATTCTTTTTCTATTAAAGTAATTGTGAAAGAACCAAAATATAATTTTACGGGCTCTTTTGAGAAGCTTAAGAAATAAATAATTGTTTTGATATTTGACAAGCTTGTCTTCTTCCACTATTTCCATCCAGAACTTCACTGGAAAATCACCCATCGAAAAAACGCAACCAAACGCAACCAAAATATACACTCAAATTGGACGGAAAGTGGCCGAAAGATGTTGGAAAACACAATTAAATTCGCTGGTCAACAAAAACGTCATAGGACCACTGAACCTTCCTCCCACGTGTACAGTTGGCTCCGGCGAGGGTTCATGATCGTGCCGCCACCATTGGACTCGCTGAATGATAAGCTTCGCAGTGGTGGGCACGTCGTGATGATCGGATAGGGAGTGGAGGAGTTACAGGCATCAAAAGTTCCAGTTACATTATTTATCTCTCATCCTCCTCTGTTCTGCCACCATTTTTCCTGTTTATCCCTTTAAAGAAGAAGAACTCTACCACTATTTACTGTTGTAGACACCACCAACTTCTCTTCCCTTTTCTTGATTAAGCGAAGAAGCAGAAGATAAAAAAGACAAGACCTTCAGTGGCTGGAAATGGTGATTTGTAGCAAGGGTTAAAGAAGGAGGCGGCTGGAAAGGAGGGTTGAAGAAGACAAGCCTGTCAAATATCAAAACAGTTTTTTATTTCTTGAGCTTTTTCAAAAAGGCTCATAAAATTACATTTTGATCCTTTTATTATTACTTTAACAAAAAAAAATGAATGATCAAATTATTCAACGGATTTAAAATATAGGAATAAATTAGACTACTTAAAAAATGTAGGGAGATTTTTATTTTTTGTAAAATTCAGGATGAAAATTATAAATTTCTCTTTTATTTATTGAAAATTGAAATTCTGAATTTAAAGAGAAAAAAAAAGGGAAAAAAAAAAGAGAATAATTCAAATTTGGATTGTAGTAAATAATAATGTTGCACTGAAAATTTGATCCATTTGTCATGTGGAGCCGATCTGTCCGAGATGAGTCGGACATGAAACTCTGTCAACCAGAGATCCCTCTTTCTCTATATATTGACTTACAAAAAAAATAAATTTCCAAAAAGAAAGAAACTTTAATCCAAAGCCAACCAATCCTTAAACTCACTATTACATTACATATCCCATAATCTTTCTTCATCTCATTTTTGTAGTAATAAATTAATGAACTTTTTGGTGTTTTGCTGTTTATAAGGAATCCCCAACTCCAACACCTACTTGGGTCTCAAGTTATCACTTCACTAAAATTCTCCGTTCAGGTGAGATATTCTGGGGTTGGCCTTTTCGATTTAGATTCAAAGGATTTAAGCTTCTGTGTATGGGGTTTGGGTTTTATTATTGTGTTAATGTATACGATAATGACATCAAATGTTTGTAATATTCAAAGGATAATAATATATTTTCTTTTAAACCCTTATCTGGGATTCCGAGATGCAACTCAGAAATTTCAGCTGGAAAGTGAATTTTTTTAGAATATCTTGCGAACTGGTAGAATCATATATATGGGTTTATTTCTATTTCAATCTCTAAAACTTGAAAAACAAAATGTAATGCAATCGTTACTTATTTCCTTGTTGATTTTGGAACTTTTAATCTACTATATCTTGTTTAGTTTAGTTTTTGATGTTTGATATTTGACATCTTCAGGCTGAATCTGAAGTGGGTATATGGAATCCATTTTGCTTGCTGGGTAAGAATTATATTGGTGAATGCTTTGATATATAAGAAAAAGAACTTAGAGGTACAATAATGGCTTTATCATCACCTGTGAAAGTAGTTTTAGGTTCAATAGCCTTTTCAATCTTCTGGATACTGGCTGTTTTCCCTGCAATTCCTTTTCTACCTGTTGGAAGAACTGCAGGGTCACTTCTAGGGGCTATGCTAATGGTACTCTTTCGGGTCATGACCCCAGATCAAGCATATGCTGCAATTGACCTCCCAATTCTTGGTCTTCTGTTTGGAACAATGGTGGTTAGTGTTTATCTTGAAAGAGCAGATATGTTTAAGTACTTGGGTAAGTTACTTTCATGGAAAAGCCAAGGAGCCAAGGACTTGCTTATTAGAATTTGCCTAATATCTGCTATTTCAAGTGCCCTTTTCACCAATGACACTTCTTGTGTCGTTTTGACTGAATTTGTACTGAAAATTGCTAGACAGCATAATCTACCGCCGCATCCATTTCTACTTGCCCTTGCTTCATCTGCTAATATCGGATCTTCAGCTACTCCGATTGGTAACCCTCAAAATCTAGTTATAGCAGTTCAGAGTAAAATTTCCTTCGGTCAGTTTCTTTTTGGAATCCTGCCTGCAATGCTTGTTGGAATAGTTGTGAATGTTGTTATAATTATGTGTATGTATTGGAAGTTGCTGTCTTCAACTCAAAAAGATGAAGAAGATGCCACTTCAGAAGTTGTTGCAGATGAGGATGTCAATTTTCATCGCTTTTCGCCCGCTACTATGTCACATTTATCTTCCTTAAATTCTCAAGAATGGAACTCTAGATTGGAGTCCTTGAACCTGCAAAGATCCCCAATTATAAATGGACACACAAACCACGGCGAGACTCTTCGAAACAGAATAGCTTCACCTGATCATGAAATAACCAGTGGCTCAGTTAGTGTTTATGATTCTGCAAGAAATTCAAGTGCATCAAAAGAGGCACCGATTGACATGCCTGCTTCTTTGAAAAAAGAGGACGGCGTTCCTTCAGAGAGGTCTGCATCAAGGGATAAACTTAAAGATGTTGTAGCAGCGGAATATCCAGGAGAAAAGCAAGAATTTTCCTCAAAATGGAAACTGATGTTATGGAAATCTGGTGTTTATCTTGTTACCTTAGGTATGTTGATTGCTTTACTGATGGGTCTTAATATGTCATGGACTGCAATTACTGCTGCTCTAGCGCTTGTCGTTCTTGATTTCAAGGACGCCCGACCATGTCTCGAGAAGGTAAAATCTGCTCTCTTTTTGGTATTAGTGTAATAATTACAATTGATTCTATCAAATATAGTATAGAAAATCACCTGCAAAAGTTTCTTGTTCAGGTCTCCTATTCTCTTTTGATATTCTTTTGTGGGATGTTTATCACGGTCGATGGCTTTAACAAAACTGGCATTCCAAGTGCTTTGTGGGACTTGATGGAGCCTCATGCAAAAATAGACACTCATTCCGGGATAGCTGTTCTTGCTGTTGTCATACTTGTCCTCTCAAATTTTGCCTCAAATGTACCAACTGGTATGTTACATATTCATTTTCCAGTGTTCCATTCTTGGTTCTAAATTCTGCATATGAAACAAAGCATTTCTTAGTTAAAAATGCATTAGCTTTTCTACTTTTCTTACATTAATTTGTTTATACCATCTCAGTTCTGTTGCTCGGAGGCCGGGTTGCAGCATCAGCAGCTCAAATTTCTGCAGCTGATGAGAAGAAAGCATGGCTAATTTTAGCTTGGGTCAGTACAATAGCCGGGAACCTTTCATTACTGGGATCAGCTGCCAACTTGATAGTGTGTGAACAAGCTCGTCGAGCTCCACAATTTGGGTACAACTTAACTTTCTGGAAGCATCTTAAATTTGGAGTTCCTTCTACCCTTATTGTTACTGCTGTCGGTTTGTTACTCATAAGATGATAATACCAAATATTTTCCAGCAAAGAGCGTTTGCATATATGTAAAAAATTCTCTCTTCTAAGATCACATTTACCTATACATAGCAATGTTCATGTTATGTTTGCACTTTGCAGATCATTTGTATTAAAAATACGATCCAAGAAATTTTCAATTTTGTAATGAAATTGAAAAGTAGGAGTTTGTTGAGTAGTGTATCTCAAAAGAATAAAATACTGGTGTTTTGCATTTCCTGCGAAAATTTGTTTAAGAATTCCATTGTTTAATCAAGATTTTTGCAGGGTATGACTTGTTTTTATGTTTCTTTCATAAACTTTACATCTACCAGAATGCAAGAGATCTTCTCTAAGTGGTAGCCTTTATGAAAAGTAACCAGACATTTCAAGAGATGATCAATCATCAATGATTATGGAAAAATAGTACAATGAAAGATCACTTGCTTCTTTTTGAGTTTTAGGCAATTGAAGGCAATGTTGAGAATAGAAAATCCAGGAAATCTCATAAATTCATGATTGATAACAGAGAAAAATAACAAGATATTCTTCAATGTATGAAGACATTATATATCACAATGTTTCCAGGACCAAAATTTGACATAATTTATCTGTTAAAAGGTAATCTAATAAAACTCATTCTTGGTTCATTTTCTTCTGTAATGTTTCATTTTCTTCTGCAATGTTTTGCTTTCTAGCTGTTTCCTCTGTGCAGTTCCATTTCTGCAAATTGAGAGAACTGCAGATTCTCTTCTAAGAGCTATTCTTCTGGTTCTTTTTTTTTTTTTTATGAATGAGGGACTGGCTTTTCCTGTTGCATTCCTGATTGCTAGGGATCTCATGGTATATCCCTCCATCTCGATGTGATTTCCCGGGAAGGCCAACAGGAAAAGCTTATTGAGCTGCCAGAAAATTGTGAAGAATCCATAGTACAGCTTCTTGATATCCTTGCATAAAGCTTTGAGCTTGTGTTTATTAACCTTAATTTTAATAATAGAACATTTCTGGGGATTATTCAGAAGCCAGCTAACTTCAAAATGAAAGCATCACATCTCAGACGGCCGGAAAATCAAAGCCACAAGATTGGAATTAATTTTCCATTCTTTTTCCGGAAAATCAACACCATGCGCTTGTTTCTTTCTCAATTAAATTGAGATATTAGTGATACTGTGGATCTGGGTTTACTTCTTGTATGCTCAGATTTCAGATACAGTATAAATTTCCAAGTTCAAGCAATACCCACCTCCAAAAAATTCAACAAACATAAAAGATGTTCCATAATTACTAATATATCTAAAAATGTCCGGTCTGGTCCGTTCTTATCCGTCGACCAGACTGTATACAGATTAGCATTTTTTTTTTTTTTTTCCAGTATACAGATTAGCATTTCACTTGCATATAATTGAAGTCTGCTGGTTATGGTAGTTGCAGTTCTTATGCTATTTTTTTATATATTTTCCTCCATTTCTCTACATTGGTAAGCAACGGCCAAGCTATAACAATGGCTGAAATAGCAAAAATGATTCTAGGATCATTCGCCTTTGCGATATTCTGGATTCTTGCAGTTTTTCCTGCAATTCCACTTCTACCAATTGGAAGAACAGCAGGGTCTCTTCTATCTGCAGTACTTATGGTTGTTTTGGTCATAACCCCTTAAGAAGCATATGATCCTATTAATATTTCAATCCTTGCTCTTCTTTTCGGAACACTTGTTGTTAGTATCTATCTAGAAAACGCAGATGCTTTTAAGCACTTCGGTGAATTACTTTCCTGGAAAAGCCAAGTTGGTAAAGATTTGATTTTTAGAGTCTGCGTAGCTTCTGCTATTACAAGTGCTTTTTTCACTAATTGATGTGCTCGGATTTCCAAGATAGGAGGGTAAGGGCTGAAGTCTGGTGAAAGGAGGTATCCGAACCCGAACTAATCCTGCAAGATAACAAAGAGGGGAGATCGGGCGATGCCCTTGGGCAACCTCTCCGATGCCTAAGTCCGTAGGAGTTTGGTTCAGAGAAAATAAACTAGAAGAAGGGTAGGTCAACAATACCTTCGACAGGAGAATGGAGAGGGTATTTATAATGGGGAGTTAGTGGTGAGGAAATGATGAATCTGTAGCGTTAGGGCGGCCCCTGATGATGACAGCTCTGTGACAGCTATGACATGGCAGTACTGTAGCCTGACACTTGTCAGGCCCGATGTCAAGACATCAGACTATCTTGAGAACGAGCGATCTTACAATGCCGATGGTGGTCCGATGTGCCTATCATATTAGAACCGAACTATATTAAGACCAAGGCTCTTTCTGCTGACCGAGCTGACCTGGAGGGGGCGATATCATCACATGGCCCCCCCGAGTGCCTAGTCAAAGACTGAGGCGTTCCCTTGATTCCGCTCCTCTTCTTTTTCTTCTTCTCTCTCTCTCTTTCTTCTTCTTTTTTTTTTAGGATAGGTCTTGATCTGTCCAACCGTTTTAATGGGCTGACGATCTGCGACCCATTAGGGCGAACACCCTGCTTTATCGTGGCGGTATTTTTCCCGCCCTTCACCATTGTGCTCTAGGTGGCGTGCTTCTAGACTGTTCCGCATCACTTCACCTTTTCCGTATTCTGCCTATAAATAGTGGTTCTGACCTTATTCCAAATCTTTACCTGTCACTTTCATTTCCGAGTTCATCTTACCGCTCTAATCCGATCTTCATTTCCTCTCCGATATCCCTCATTCTGATCTACACTTTCTTCTTTTTTTCTCTCCCTGAACGAAGGTAAAGACTTATCTTTACCGTTTACTATTATAAAAGTATCCTATTTTAAAAAGGATGAGTTCTCCAAGCGACTCTCAAAATGTATCCGCACCCTCCGGAAACCAGTTTTCGGGCGAACGAGTGTCCAGTTCTAGCAGTGGCGAAGAGACGTCATCTAGTGGGCAAACGATAGAGGATATTTTGCCTACTGGTGGGCCGTATCGCTTGAGAGATGAACAAAAGGAGGGGCCCGAGACAGAATTAAGGCAGAGGAGGAGTAGAGGGTGAGTGATTAGTGAATTGCCGAGGGTAGAAGTGGATGTAGAAGGGATTCCATCAACAAGAGCTGTCGGTATCAGCCGAACTAAGGGGCGACCCGTCAAAGGAAGGAAAGAGCCTCGCCCCCCTAAACAGTTAGCGCCACCCCCAGTAAGATGACCGGCATCGAGGCGAAGGAGGTGGCGGCCCATTACGGGATACCCAAAGATTATAGTGTGTATTTGGCGGATTTCGATCTGGGTGCTGATCATTCACCTCCGGGGGATGGCAGAGTGGTATATGTCAAAGATTTGTTGGCGGGCCTGAGATTTCCCTTGACAAGGCTGAAAGTTGATTTCCTTAATTTTCTCAGGATTAACATCGCCCAACTTCATCCTAATGGCTAGCGGGTCCTCAGGGGTCTGCAATTTCTTGCTTCGGCCTGTGGCGAGGGTTTTGCTTTGTCAATACGGGAGGTGCTTCATTTGTACAAAATGTTAAAAAGGGTGGACCACATCTATATGCAGGCCGAGAAGAAGGTATTTGAATTGCCTTCTTCAATGAAGCATGACTAGAAGGCAAAATTTTTTATAGTCAGCCATCCTTCCTTGGCCGAAGTGCCGAAAGAATGGAATAAAAATGTGGAAATGATAAAGGCCAAAGACCTGACATATCTGAGAGCTGAAGAGAATGAGCACATGGATATATTGTTGGCAATGGTGGTTGAGGGCCCCTTCAAAAGTGAAAAGTTCATTCGGGACTGGTATGCTGGAGTGGTGGTGGATCATGATGGACGTCGGTTGAACCTATCTGGGGGTAACTGCTCTGGACGCATGTGGCTCTAATTCGACGTACTGATCATAACAATTGTTTTGTGTTTTGCAGATATGGCTGAGATTCTGAGAAGGCTTGCAGCTTTGGAGAATAAGAAAGCTGTCCAAACTCAAAGAGAGAAGGGGAAGGAAGATAAGGGTAAGGAGAAGGTCGTTTGTGAAGAAAGGGATGCTCCTGCCAAATCCAAGTTACCCCCGAAAGCCCCTGGTAAAGTACCGCCTTCATCGAAGAAAGTTCCCTCTAAGAGGTCTGCGAGTGAAAGTACCGGAGCCATATCAGGAGCCAAATCACAAGAAGTGCTTCCGACGTTAAAGAAGCAAAAAAGAGTTGAGGTCTCCCAGGAGTCTGAGGGTGAAGCAACGATCAGCATTGCTGATCATTTTGAAGGCAAGTATGGGAGTAGGGCTTCATACGGGAATCTTCCCGTGGCTGATGAGATGGGGGCATCGATGTTATTGCCGAGAGACCTCGCGAAGTTAAAGGGGATGACCTGAACTGTTCGAGTAGCTACCGGAGTCAGCTTCAGCTTGCAGGTGACTGACCGATGGTTTCTCCTCTGTTGTTTTTTCTCCTTTCTTATTCTTCTTCTTTTTTTATTTTTATAAGTGTATGAATGTAGGCTGCCGAAGCCATGCAAGCGGAGGTAATGATAATGTCCCATGAACTGGATGATATGATGGTCCGCCACAACGAGATGGAGGACGAGAGGAACCATTTTCGAGAGAGGTGCGAAAAGCTTCAATCGGAAATGGCGACTCGGGACAGGAAGATAACCAAACTGGAAGGTGCTGTGGCTGACCTAACTCGGGAGTTGGCTGCTGAGAGAGCCGAGGCAGAAAGTAGCCGAGGGAGGGAGAGGCAAGTAAAGTTTGCCTACGAATCGCTGAAGTGGGAGAATGAAGCCAACATCGCCGCTTCCAAAAAGGAAATTGCGGAAATAAAAACATCGGTGGCCTTGTGGTTGACAGCTTTCCGAGATCAGCTCGTCAACCAAATCCGCGTAGAGGGCGGTGAAGCCTTTGCTGAAGCTATCTCTGAAGCCCAACCGGATGTTTCTATTTTTAACATTCGCCCCTCCGATTCGGACATTAAGGATGCAGAAGGAGGGGATGAGGTTCATGACTCTCGTCGTAGCGAGATTGAAGATACAAATAATGAAGGTAGTACCTCTCAGCATGAACTGAATGTTGGAGCTCCCAAAGGTGAGGCCCGAAATGCTGGTACCGATCCCGATGTAGGTGGGGAAACAGGCCGAGTTGTAGAAGTGTCGGAATAGCCCCTCCTTCTTTTATTATCCGAGCACCTCAAGCTCGTTACTTTGTAAAAATTTTTTATTTTTAAATATATAATACGTTTTTTATTACTTTGTCTACTTTTCAATTGTTAGTTATGTTTCTGGTAGTGATTGACCGATATGCTAACAAATTTGTTTATTCGTTGAAAAATGATCTGAGGATCGCTTCTATTCACACGTAGGTTTTATTCGTAAGGGATCCTTTGTATTCGGACAATAATAATAAATGTAGTCATTATTTTTATATTGGCGACTGGGCGATACACAAATCATGTTTATTTGTTTGTACTTATTTAGAGATAACTTGGAAAATCATTAAACGTAGAATTGACTAAGCTTTTCATTAAAGTTGTCGTCAAGATCAGTAGATGCACCGAGCGATCCCAACTAGGTTGGCACGTCTGTAGCATCCTCATCATTTTCCTGGACTTTGACAAATTACATCGATAGGTGATAAAAGTAGAAAATTTACAATATCATTAAGAGTAGACTTTAAGATTGTCGAAGTTCCATGAATGAGGTTTAATTTTTCCCTTCATGTTTTCCAATCTGTACGCACCGAACCCGAGGACTTTATTGATTCGGAATGGCCCTATCCAGTTTGGTTGTAACTTGCCGACTCCAGCATTACCTTTAGTAATTTCGGCCTTTTTCAAAACCAGTTTGCCTTCCTGAAAAGTCCGATGTCGGACCTTTTTGTTGTGGTATCGAGAGACTTTTTGCTTGTAAAAAGCTATCCGGGCTTGAGCTAAATCTCGGAGTTCTTCCACTAAATCTAAATCTTCTCTTCTCTCGTTGTTCTAATTGATCTGCTCGGTGAACTCCACCCTGAAGGTCGGTTGATCGATCTCCACAGGCACCACTGCTTTGCTTCCGTACACAAGGGAGAACGGAGTTTCATCGGTAGGAGCTCTAGGTGTAGTTCTGAAGCCCCAAAGCACATTATTGAGTTCTTCTACCCAATTTCCTTTTTTGTCGCCAAGTCGTTTCTTCAGTCCTTGTAGAATGGTTCTGTTGCTGACTTCGGTTTGCCCGTTAGTCTGAGGATGGGCTACCGAGGAGAAACGTAGATCAATGTGAAGATTTTGACACAAAGTTTTGAACTGCTTGGAGTCGAACTACTTGCCATTATCAGTGATAATAATCTTGAGAATTCCAAATCTGGTCACAATGTTTTTGTAGACAAAATCAGTGACCCTATTCTGAGTAATAGTTGGTATTGCTTCTGCCTCAGGCCATTTAGAGAAATGATCAATAGCGACAATGAGAAACTTACACTGCTTTAATCCCCTTGGGAACGGACCCAAAATGTCGATGCCCCATTAATAGAAAGGCCATGTTGCACCGATAGGCGATAGTGGCGAGGTGGGGGCTCTTTGAACATTGGCATGTTCCTGACATCGGTGGCATCTTCGTACCATTTCTTCGGCATCGGTCTTGATGGTTGGCCAGAAGTATATTCTTAGAGTAAAGCCTTTCTTGCTAGGATAGAGGCTGCTTGATGTGCACCACAGATGCCTTCTTGAATTTCTCTTAAGACATACTGCGCTCTTTATTCTGGGATGCACCGAAGCCATGGGTGGGTTCGAGATCACCTGTATAGATTGTCTTCATACCAACTGTAGTCTTTTGCTTTCTTGATTATCTTGTCGGCTTCTTTCTTGTCCTCCGGTAGTATCCCTTCGGCGAGCAACTGAACAATCGGCGCCATCCAACTATTCTGCCATTCAACCACATACAAGGGCTCGCCCCTAGAAGTTAGGAATTCCTGTATGGCCAGTAGGATGTTCTTCAAGGATTCCATTTTACCTTGAGTCGCTGCCTTGGCTATCTCATCTGCATTTGCTGTTTCCGCCCGGGGAACTTGGACGATCCTCCATCTATCAGGAATAATTTTTTTAGCTATTTTCACATAAGGAATTAGGCCATTATTTTCACCTGGAATTTTCTTTGGACCTGGTTCACCACCAACCTTGAATCACTGTGTATGGTCAATTGTTCCATGCCGATCTCTCGCGCCAATTTCAGATCGTTGAGGAGGGCTTCATATTCTGCCCCATTGTTGGAAGTCTTAAATGCAAGTCGGACGGCGTATTTGATAACTAGCTGATGAGGCCCTTTAATTATGATACCGACCCCGGAACCATCACTACACTCGGCGCCATCAATCCACATCTGCCATTCTTCCACAGGATTGTCCCGGGATTTGTAACACCCCAAATCCGTCTTACGAATAAGACAAACTGAGGTGTCACGTGTGTCCTTCGACGGTACCCAGAACTTATTTTTCTTTTCAAAATGACATTTACACCAATAAAATTACAATATAATAAATTACAATCGCAATTTCATAATTTACTTTTATAATCCTTCAGTATATGCCACGCTATAAAATTGATAAATCCTGACATAGCTCTGCTACACTAGCTCTTTCTTGACTTCTGACACCTACAAGTTAGCAAACACTAACTTGCTAAGCGCTTCGCTTAGTGGATACTTTACTCATATAATCATAAATATTAAACAATCATTTTCATAACAAAACATAGGGCAATCATAGCAAATACATCATCACAACTTACAAATCACGTCATCACAATACACAAATCTGTACGTAATCAAGCATGGATAAAGTATCAAACCTGGCTGTCGCCTCGCCTGTCGTGCCTCCTCAGCTGATTTCAATGCTTGACTTATTTCCATCGCTATCTATTTTATCACAGTACAATTGGGTTAATCCTTATTTAATCTATTCTCCAACACTTTATGCTAATATTTATTAACTAACCTATTCAATTATTCATTATCGATTTTCCATCTAAATTATACTTCTATTTAATTATTGTTTATGGACAATAATTCAGCATCCGATTATTTTTCATTGTCAACTTCTATTAT
>CATIWJ010036499.1:0-18534 GCA_949640765.1 Croton laevigatus | reverse complement strand
TATGAGAGAAATCAAGTAATTGATAATGCTCTAAAAAACACTAGAGGTCATAAGGATACTAGAGGTATGGGCTACACCATAGGTCAAACCTCCAAAGAAATAAAATTTGTGCCTTCATCTCAATCTCCACAAGTTGAATCAATTGAAAAATTGGTTATTGATTGTGCAATAAATTGTAAACCTTCTACTTCTACAGAAGTAAATGATAAGTCAAAAGAAAAAGCTCCAATGGTTCAACAACCTAAGGAGAATTATGTGCATCATATTTATAGGGGCAAGCATGGTAGGCAAAGAATGAGTTTCAATGCCTTTGCTCCTCGTCAAAAGTTTCAAAAAAGGAAAACTTTTCTTGCATCATATAATAACTCAAGAAAACAATGTCATTATTGCATGAAATCCGGACATATAATTGTGCATTACTTTATTAGAATGATGCATTTAAATTTGGTCCCCAAAGACCAAATAGCTAACCACCAAGGACCCAAATATAGTTGGGTACCTAAGAAGAAGTAACATGTTTGTAGGTATGTCTAAGAAGCTCTATGGAGAAAAATAAATGGGTTGTAGATAGTGGATGCTCAAGGCATATGAGTGGTGAAAAGAAGCTTTTCACTAACTTGGAAACTTTGGATGAAGGATATATTACTTTTGGTAACAATGCCACCAATAAGGCTATTGGCATCGGAAATGTTGGTAAGGATTTTATACTTGATAACATTCTCTTAGTTAAAGGACTTAAACATAATCTTTTAAGTGTAAGTCAAATGTGCGATATAGGATGTAAAGTTACTTTCGACTCTACACAATGTATCATCACAAAAGTAGATGACAATTCAATTGTTTTAATCGGACAAAGAGTAGAAAATATTTATATGATTGATTTGAACACTACTACTAATGAGAAAGGATATTGTTTAGTCTCTCTTAATGTAGATTCTTGGACTTGGCATAAAAGGTTGGGTCATGCTAGCATGGACACCTTAGAACGAATTAAGAAGAAGGAGTTGGTTGACGGGTTGCCCATTATCAAATTTTAAAATGAAAAAATATGTAAGGCATGTCAAATGGGCAAGCAACATCAAACATCCTTCAAATCTAAGAATCAAGGAAGTACCACCAAACCTCTTGAACTCATTCACTTAGATTTAGTTGGACCTATAACAGTTGCTAGTTTAGGTGGCAAGCATTATGCATTTGTATTAGTTGATGATTATTCTAGGTTTACATGGGTTGTTTTCCTAGCTCATAAGAACGATGCTTTTAATGCTTTTAAAACTTTTGCAAAACGAATTTCAAAAGAGAAAGGTTTCAGTATTTCAAGAATTATGAGTGATCATGGGGGAGAATTTGAAAACAATCATTTTGAGACTTTTTGTGATGAACATGGCATCACTCACACATTTTCCTCCCTTAGGACTCCTCAACAAAATGGTGTTGTTGAAAGAAGAAATAGAACTCTTTCCGAAATGACACGTACCATGTTAAATGAATACAATTTACCTTAATATTTTTGGGTGGAAGCCTTTGCTACTGCATGTTATATTGTAAACCATGTTTTCAAAAGGAATATTTTAAATAAAACATCTTATGAACTTTAGAAAGGTAGAAAACCTAATGTATCTCATCTTAGAGTATTCGGTTGCAAATGCTATATATTAAATACCAAGGATAATCTTGGGAAATTTTCATCCAAATTGGACGAAGGAATCTTTCTAGGCTATGCCATTAATAGCAAATCTTATAGAGTATTTAACCAAAGAACCTTGGTAGTTGAAAAATCTATGCATGTTATTTTTTATGAAACAAATCCACTTGATCTCGAGAAATGTATTTCTTTTGATTTTGTAGATGAATTTGAAAAGCTCTCCTTAAACAAAGATCAACCTCAAACTTCATATCAACATCCTAATCCAAGTGAAGACAAAGGAAAGGGAGTGGTTGATGTTGAGGGGGAGCCTAGCAAGGTAGTACAAAACGCCAACAATAGAACCAACAAGGAATTACCCAAAGATTGGCAATTAAAAAAGGATCATCCAAAGGAGCTAATCATTGGTGAAGTCTCAAAAGGTGTAAGTACTCGTTCCTCTTTTAGTCATTCAGCTTTCATTTCTCAAATTGAACCTAAGACCATTGAAAAAGCCTTAGGTGATGAAAATTGGGTCCTTACAATGCAAGAGGAACTCAATCAATTTGAGAGAAACAAGGTTTGGGAGTTAGTTCCAAGACCTTCAAATTATTCTATTATTGGCACCAAGTGGGTTTTTAGAAACAAACTCGATGAAAAGGGCGTCATTACTAGGAACAAAGCTGGACTCGTTGCAAAAGGCTACAATCAAGAAGAGGGTATTGACTTCGATGAAACATTTGCCCCCGTTGCTAGATTGAAAGCTATTAGAATTTTACTTGCATTTGCATGCCACATGAACTTTAAACTTTTTCAAATGGATGTTAAAAGTGCTTTCTTAAATGGCTTTATTGAGGAAGAGGTGTATGTTGAACAACCTCTGGGTTTCGAGCATCAAAAATTTCCAAATAATGTTTTTAAACTAGAAAAGGCTCTTTATGGCCTTGAACAAGCTCCTAGAGCTTGGTATAAAAGACTTAGTTCTTTTTTAATTAAAAATGGTTTTGAAAAGGGCAAAGTCGACACTATACTTTTCATTCATAAAAATAAGCATGACTTACTTGTAGTACAAATTTATGTTGATGATATTATCTTTGGTGCTACTAATAAATCTTTGTGTGATAAGTTTAGTAAGCAAATGACTGGTGAATTTGAGATGAGCCTTAGAGGCGAACTCAAATTCTTCTTAGGACTTCAAATTAAACAAACCAAAGATGGCATCTTCATAAACCAATCTAAGTATACAAAGGAACTTCTCAAGAAGTTTGGAATGGAAGGCTCTAAAAGTAGCAAAACTCCTATGAGCACAACCACAAAGCTTGACAAAGATGAATCGGGTACGCCTATTAATGAAAAACTATATAGAGGTATGGTCGGATCCCTTTTATATTTAACCGCCTCTAGACCCAATATCATGTATGCCGTTTGTTTATGTGCACGTTTTCAAGCATGTCCTAAAGAATCACATTTGAATGCTATAAAAAGAATTATCTATGAGGAACATTGCATTTAGGACTATGGTATCCTAGAAATTCATGCATTGAACTAGTTGGTTATTCCGGTGCGGATTATGCCGGAAGCCTATTAGATAGAAAAAGCACTTCCGGAACATGCAATCTCCTAAGTGAATGTTTAGTCTCTTGGTTTAGTAAGAAACAAACATCAGTTGCTCTATCCACCGCGGAAGTAGAATATATAGCGGCCAGTGCTTGTTGTGCTCAAATTTTGTGGATTAAGCAACAATTGCATGACTTTGGTATAGAACAAGACCAAATACCCATTAGGTGTGATAACACTAATGCCATCAATATTTCTAGGAACCCAATAAATCATTCTAGAACTAAGCATATAAATTATTCGTGATCATATGCAATATGGCGACGTTTGCTTGGAGTTCGTGGAGACAAAAAATCAGCTTGCAGATATTTTCACTAAGCCACTCAATGAGGAAAAGCAAAACTCTATCCTCCTAAGATTAGGAATGATTGATGGTACGTCTCTCTAACTCTATCTGTTATTGTTCAATGTCAATAACATATGCATACATACTCACATACGATGTATTTCAAAAATAAAAACAAAATTGTTGTGCAAAATCTATTTTCCAAAATCTCCTTGCTGCAAAATTTTTTCTGCATTTTTAGACCAGAAACTGTGTCTCGGTCGCTATCCCTTAGTAGCGGTCGCGACAAAATTATTCTATAAAATTTTTTAGGTTCTATCACTGCGTCGCGACCGAGATATGTGAGTCTCGACCGCGACCTGTTCTTATTCTGGAATTTATTTTTTAACCGTGTCTCGGTCGAGACTCCATGAGTCTTGGTCGCGATACAAGTTTCGAAAATTTTTGAAAGTCAGGAATCTTATCGTTTCACGCGGTTTTTACCACTTTTTCAGTCCGTTTTCAGCCTTTGACCGTCTCATTTTCAAGAGTCTCGGTCGTGACTCAATCGGATTTTCTGAACCCTCATCGTTTTCACTCAAATCAGCATTTAATTCCATTAAACCCTAATTAATTCGTTCATACTCCTTTTCCTCCTATAAAATCTGGCCCTTCTCACTCATTTTTCACATCTCAAATCTCTCTTCCTCTCTCAACTCAAAGAATTTCAAGCCTCTCATCAAATTCTTCAACTTTATCTTTATTTTTCCTCATTCATCATACCTCCAAGAACAAGAATGCCTACTCTTCTTCCCAATCTTGCTCCAAATAACCTCACCGAGCATGAAAGAAATCTCTTCAACACTCATTATGCTAAAAAGTTTCATCCAATTAGAAATCTCTTTGATCAAACTTTGGTGGATCTAGGAGTTTATGATGAGGTAACCACTCTTCTCACTAATGCCTTGCTCCTACTTCATACAAAGCCTTATCCTGTGAGATTCTAGCCTCCATTACACCTACATTCAATCTTAACGAAAGACACCAAAAAGCTACCATCCAATCCATCACATTCAAAGCCTTTGGTGCTCTCTATTCTCTCACAAGGGAAGAAATTGCAAATATTTTCAACCTCTCTCAAGGCACCATCACCAAAACCGACGACATTCCTCTCCAAACGCAAATTGAATCTTGGCAAGCAATGTCGGTGGATTCCGTTCATAACCCAAAGATTGTTAAAGCCTCTTCTTTCAAAGCTCTCTGATTTTGGCTTCTCCATCAATCTATCTCCTACTCAATTCTTGCTAAAGAGGGGAGAAACAAAGTCTCCAAGAAAGATCTTCTTTTTCTTCACTGTGCTCACACTTCCATACCTTACTGTGGAGCAACAGTCCTTGTTTCCCATCTTCTTGATGTTCAGAAAAATAAGAAGATAACTCATTATGTCCACCATATCCTAACCCATCTTGTCACCCGGGTCGTTCCAAATTTCTTCAGCGATTCCACCATTCAAACCTTCATTGAGAAGGATATCGCCATCAACAAATCCTCCACCATCAACCTTCACTATCTTACCGTCGAAGCCAAAATTCTAAGCCAATTTCATAACCGCTTTCTAGGTAACAAACCTTCAGCTGGAGGACAACAAACTGAAGAAGAATCCGAAGGTGATTCTACTCCTCCTCAACCTTCTACTAGACCATCTAAAAGGTCTAGGACTGAAGAACTTCCTATCCCAACTTCTCTTCATACTCCTAAAACCAAGAAGGACAGGCATCGTCTCAAAAACATTGAGAAATGGCTCAAAAGATTATGTCAAAAACTTCAAGCGAGCTATTCATCTGCTTCGGAGTCGGATGATGACAATGCCCCTCCTCCGGTTCCACCTTCTAGTGGAGCTGGTCCCTCTGGTCCTTATTGTCCTCCCGAGCCTCCTCTACCTCGCTATTCATCTTCTTCCTCTTCTAGTTCAATCCCCATTGAGGAACAATTTGCTCTCCGAGAAAGAGCCAGTGAAGATGCTGGAAAAGGCAAAGGAATTAATTTAGGAAATTAGTTTCTAGTTTTTTTGTTTTTTACTCTGTTTTTCAGTTTATGTTTTAATTTGTTATCTTTTATTCTAAGTTGTAATCTTTTATTTTAAATGAAATGAAATGTTATTTCTTTGTCCAATTATTTCCTTTTTAATCTTTTTGACAAAAGGGGGAGAAATAATAAACTTGTTTTGTGTAATTAAAATTTTGAAAAATTATGCATTAAGTGAGGGGGAGCAAAATTAACAAATCTCCAATTTTAACTTGAAACATATATCATACATAAGTCATATTATTCCTTCCTAATCACAATATCAAGTATATTTATCAAAAAATCAAAAAGGGGGAGATTGTTGTGCCTAAGTTCCAAAATCCCTTGTTTTGATTGTTTGACCAACTTATACTTGATTTTGTGAAGTTACTAATGATGTTTCAAGTGTTTTAAAGTGTTATCAGTTGAATGCTATCACAAAAAGACAATCTAAGTCAAAATCAAAGTGAAAATCAGCAAAATAGTAATACTGCAACTGGGTCGCGGTTGCTACCAAAGAGTCTCGGTCGTGACTCAACAAAGAAAATTGTCTTTATCAGTGCTCGCGACTCATATGTCTCCGTCGAGACTCAATCTCAGCACAGGTGTCGCGGTTGCTACCAAAGGAGTCTCGATCGCGACTCAACAGATCAAAAATTTAGTGAAGCTACTGGAGTGGTCGAGACTCTCTTATCTCGTCCTGGTCTCGGTCGCTACTCAGCCTCAGCACAAGCGTCTCGGTCGCTACTAATGGGTCTCAGTCACGACTCTATGTCTCTCACTAGTTTCGCCCGCTACTTTTAAAAATAGTCGTTGGTGCCATTCAGCTAGTCTCGATCGCTAACAGTATGTCTCGGTCGCGACCCGACAAAAGTCAGTCTACTCAAATACTAAGATGCTGTCGGGCCTACGAAAAATCCTTTGGAGCCATTGTCTGACGCTCTAAACGGCGAGTCTCGGTCGCGACTTACCTTTCTCGGTCGCGACCCAGTTGGATTTCAGACTACTTAATTTTTTCTTTGACGCTCCAAACGGCTAGCTTTCAAATATCTTCTATAAATACCCTCACATACACTGAGATGAGTAACAACAAAACCCCTGCACTCTATTATCTTCAATTCTCTATACATTTTACTTCAATTTACCTTGTTTTATTAGTGTTCGTTGGGTCATCCTTAAATCCAACATTCTTGTTGTTTTGTTTTCTTATAGTTGTGAGTTAGCTTTAAACTCATCCTTGCTTATATTCTCTGTAAAGCTTGGAGTTAGCTATAAACTCTAAGTTTTGAGGTGAACTTGCAAAACCTCTCTTGTAATTGCCATTGGTGCTTAGTGGGACCCAATTCCTTTCTAGGATTGGAGAAGTGGACGTAGGCTCGAGATTATAGCCGAACCACTATAAATCCTTTCTTTTCATACCACCAAATTTCCGCTTAATAATTTTAAAAGGCCATTAATTCACCCCCCTCTTAGTTGCCAAGGGACCAACAGTAGGCGTCGAATCCACCAAAAATAAAAATCTGCTCTTCCAAATTAAACAAAGAAACTTGCAAATAGGGTGAGAAGGGTAGAACCCAAGGCTAACCAGAACTGAAATAGAAAACTGAAAACTTAAAGTATAAACGGGGGATTTTTAAAACTAAATATGAAAATGAAAATAGGCAACAAAGTAAAATAAATTTTGAAAATAAATGGGAAACAAGCTCAGTCAAAGGTAATCTGCAGTATGAAGCTCATTGGATTGATTATCGACTCTAGGATAACTCTTTAGTTAAATATTACAGACAAGTTATAGTAAAAAAGTACGACGATCCAACCAATCTTTCCTTAATCTTGGGTTACTAAGATACAATCTAATAACAATCCCTAATCAACAAACAATCCTGAGTACCATGAAGGATTTAATTTTTCAATTGCATTAAAAACTAGAAAGACCCTTCCCTAACCAGCAAAAACTACAACATTCACTTAGATTAGATTATGCCTTCACTTAATATAACCCAAAAGTCTAGTTACAATCAAGTTATATTAATCACCACTTATATCAATTTGACTAAACAATTACAGATTTAGCCTAGTTGATTAGTTATGTAAATTCCTATTAATTGAACAACAAGCCTTGTTTGAACAAATAACAGAAATAAACTAAGGATATATTTTCCTAATAAGCCACAAAAAAAGACATAAATGCAATATATTAATCAAAGAGTATTAAAGAACATTAAGGTCTCATAATCGTAAATAACTTCAATCTTGAATTAACCCTTGATTGTGATTGAAGAAAGGGACTTAGCCATGCATGAACATGAAAACGCTGTTGTTTTTGAAGAAAATAAAACATAAAAATGTAGCTGATGTGAGGGGAAAACAAAATGCCATCTTAAAGACCTAAATTGTGCTTAAATAATAATAAAATTGGCCCCATATAAATATAACAAAAATGGGCAGCAAAATAATATTCAAGACTCCTTCCTAAACTGTAATTCAAGCCTAACACAGCTGTTAAAAATATGGGCCAGCAGCCAATCGAATTTCTGTCCGCATTGCTTCCTTCGACAGTTAGCCTTGCCCAAGGCTAACTCTTGGCAGCGTTAAGAAAATGTCTATATAGCTTTGACTTCGACTCCAATGTTCTAAAATTTTAGTCAAATCCAATAATTCCTAATCAAAATAAGAAAAATTAAATAAAATTTCACAATTAAGCACATTAAATGCCAAATAAGCACAAGATTAGGAACTAAAAACATGTTGGATTTGCAAGTTATCAAGCTGTGTTTGAGAGAAAGAAAAATGACTCGAATGACATAACATACCTCATGTTAACGACCATGAGCCTAAAGTTACAAAAATAGTTTGAAGATAGCGAAGCCTATCTAATTTGGGCCACCATCAAGGAAATATTCTAAGCAAGGGCTCATTATGAGAGGTATAATACCACTAAGGCATTGGTGGATTGTAAGATGGCAGTGGAAACTCCTATTAGTTCTCATGTACTCAAAATGAAAAGGTATATGGATACTCTTGAGAAGCTTGGGGTAGCCATTCCTAAAAGCTTAGCTATTAATTTGATTTTGGGATCACTTCCAGATAGCTTCAATACGTTCAAGTTGAACTACATCATGAATGCCATGGATAAGTTGATTACTGAACTGCACGACATGCTTAAGGATGCCGAGTAGAACTTTAAAAAGAATACTCTATCATTTTTTATGGTTCAAAGGGGTAAGGGGAATTGCAGAATTAGAAAGTCCAAGGGCAAGGGAAAAGCAAAGGCTAAGGATAAGGTAAACCTAAGGCCCACACAGCTAAGTGGTCCAAAAAGCCTAGCCTAAGCCCAAACCCAAACCGTAGAAGGAGGGCACATGTTTCCATTGCAAACAATAGGGCTATTGGAAAAGGAATTGTCCAATCTACTTGGAAGAACTGAAGAAGGGATGTTAGACTTCCGCTGCTTCAGTTATCTTTGTTATTGAAATAGACCTTTCTATTTCTATATCTTGGATATTAGATACTAGACGTGGTTCTCATATTTGTTTAAAAATATAGGGCTCAGGAATAGAAGGATGTTGATAGAAAGTGAAGTCGTCCTAAAAGTTAGGAGCGCGGATATAGTTAAAGCCTTAGAAATAGGCGTTTTTCTATGACTTTACCTATTATACTTGTAATTCTTTTGAAAAATTGTTTTTGTGTGCCAGTTATGAACAGAAACATTATTTTATTTCTTGTTTAGATGTTAATGGATTTTTATTAAGAATAATGTATTTCCATTAAGGGATAATATAAAAAAAATTGCAACACTCCTTATAAGCTTACCGAAGTAGACCTATAAGAGAGCTACACGTGTAACTTCCCTTCTAGACCCACGAATGAATCTAAAAGAAGTGTTACATTTTCTTGGTTTTCAAGTCGGCAACATGCATATATATATATATATATATATATATATATTACATACATCATATCATTAACACTCCTAATAATTGTTTACTAACATCACATCTAAATAATCTCCAACCATTACATGTGACTCAATTTAATAACATTTGTTCCAATATCCAAAATATAATTACATAACTATAATCATCCTTAAGTGGTTCATGTACATGTTGGATCTAAATATTACAAAATAACTGAAAACAATACCTAAAAAAATATGTTGCTGTGCTGAGGACAATCGGCTGCGACTGACGACTGGCTTTGCTACTTCTTCAACCTACGAGTTTAGACAGGTAAACCCGCTGAGCAAACTTTGCTCAGTGGGTGCTTTGACTGAAGTGTAAATACACTTATATGAAATCATTTAAATCATTTATAATAAACATGAAATTAAGGAAGTAACCATTTTAAAATCAGGAAGTTATAAAACATAAAGACAACTTATAAAACACAGATTTAGCTCTAGTGGCAATCAAGAGAACTCGACGATAAGAATCGGGGTCCCATACGTATCCCATATAGCTGTTTGTAGACTATAATGCCGATACCATGGATTTCGTACCCCGTGTAGCCATTTGTAGACTAGCACGTTGATACCTTTTCTTAATCGTTTCCAACACGTATTTTGTATAGCCATTTGTAGACTATAACACCAATACAGTTTATATTTCATTGATCATATCAATGTCATAATCATACCGCGGTTTTTAACCCTACGATGCATCGTATTCTTATCACTATCGTTCTAAAGCGAGCCACATGAGCATTAAATAGGATAAATAACAATTCATGCATGTACATTCTCAATTCACATTCCATTTCATATTCATATGATTCAACATATATGTATTCATCTCACCATTCCATTTTTAATGCATTTCTAACATCATATAATTCTTTTCTTGATGTTTCAAAACCATTAAACATTAAACAAAATCAAATGCGTTTAATTTGGATGAAAAACAGTATTTTCTAGGCTCCGTCGCGTGCGAGACACACTGTTCGCGAGTGAGACGGTCCCTAGTAAGTATGTCATGACTGAGACAGCTGAGACGAGCATTTTGGGCACTTCTGGCTACTGGGTCGCGAGCACAACGTTGGGGTCGCGACCGACCCAGAAGCAATTCCAGACTGCGCGTCTTTCACCATTTCAGCCATAACTTTTGATTTACAAATTCGATTGGGGTGATTGAAAATGAATTGAAAATCTAACATCCATGGCTACAAAAATGTCTACTATGAATTTTTCAAATAACGTTGTTTTCAATGAGAAAAATCAAAATTAAGTGTGATAACAAAACAGGACTTAAACAAAATCAATGTTTTTAAGCACAAACTTGTGAAAATGTTAATATCAACTTAGTTTCTCAACACATAGCATGTAGTAACTCTTAAAATACAAAATCAACTCAATCAAAATCTTCAAATTCAAAATCAAATTCAAGAAAATGCAAGTTGTCGGTTAAGAGTACCAAACCTCAAAATGGAGAGCTTCCTCCAAGCTCAAGTTACTTCTTTGCCCTTATCCTTGGCCTTGTTTTCCAAATCTCTTATAAGTATACATGTGTTTAGTTTCCATTGAAAGAACAACTCAAACCCTAACTTACCCCTTTGGATTTAGCCTTCCTAACAAAGATTATTTCTTCACTCAACCACTTCTAGCATGAGCTATAAGAGATCTCACTAAATTTAAGACAAACCTTAACTTACATTAACTAAGTCTCAACAATGTACAACATCTTACCTTTTGGTTTGAGTTTTCCTTAGTTTTTTGAAGAGAAAGTGAGAGCTTCTTATTACTTTTGAGTGAGAGAGAGGCCGGTTAGGGAATGAAGGTGGTGGATGATGAGATTTGTGGGAGGTATGAAGATGGAAAAGTGGAAAGAAGAGAGAAATGAAAAGGGGAGGTGGCAAGACAAAGAAAAGAGGAGAATAATGGTCTAGAATTGTTGAGAGTATTAGATATTTTAGGGTTTTTATATAATATGGTTCTTAGAACACATAATAGGGTTTTAATGTATGGGCTTAGCTCAACCAAGATAGCATTCATCATCTCTTTTAACTAATAAGGCCCATTGATAATTAAGCCTAAATTTCTACCTTATAACCCATAACTCTTTCTTATTTTTTTAACTAACCCAACCCATTTACATAAATTTGACTTGTATGAAAATTTACCTCTAACTAAGTCGTTGCTAACACGGATTCCAAGGTCGACTTCCATACTTCTACGTCTCGGGATCCGGATACTCCTATAAAAATACCATTAGCAAAAGAAAACTCACAAATTGCTAATTAATGAAGAGACGGGATGTTACAAAAACTCTCTATATTTTACACCTTCTAACATTTTTCTCCCTGTCTTTACTTTTTTAGACTAAAAACTCCCAACTTTATTTTTTAGTTGACATTAATGCCCTTTGGTCTATTTTTCTATTAAAATAACGGTAGAATGACCAAAATAAAATTTTACAAGCTCTTCTGAAAAAACTAAAGGAATAAGGGACCAAAATATAATTTTAGTCTGCTTCTTTATTTCGCCGGCAACCGAAAAGATTAGACAAAAAGATTGAGCAAGCCGACACTGATTCCGATCAATTCCAGCCATATCTAGTGACAATGAGCACTGTTCTAGACTCCTCTCAAAGAGACCTATCGGTTGATGTAGATATTGTGGTCAGAAAACACCATTTTTGGTGATTGAAGAATAGAGACGGCAGCTGATTTTTGACAGCTTTTTCGGCTACTATGTTGGTCGGACGGAGGGTTTGAGGGTAGATCTGGACTCTTGTCGGCGAGAGCTTTTAAATGATGTAAGTCTTGTTGCTAATCTATTGCCGAAATGAAAATCATATTCAAACGGCCGAACGGTTTTCTTGATTATCCGGTGAGCTCCGACAATTTTTTATCCATTTTAAAGGTAGATCTTGAATCCTCTCTTCTTAAGCTTCAATTTGATATAGAGTTTGTGTTGATTGGTTGCCGAATTTGGAAGTTTAGAAATGGCCGGATTGAAATTCGAGAGAGAAAAGTCGCAATCGAGGCTTTTTAAGCGTTTTTCGGCCAAATTCGGCCATGTCCAGCTAATATGATCACAGATTTAGACTCCTTGCAGTGTGAGCTTTCTGTTGATGTAAACCTTGTCACCAAAAAATACTGTTTCCTATGACCTAAGAACAAAAGGCGACGAACGGTTTTTGAAAAAGAAGAAGAAGACCAAATTTTCATTCAGTCCTTTAATTCTTCAGTTTTGTAAAAGGGTCCAAAAAAAATTATATTTTGGTCCTTTTGTTGTTATTTTAACAGAAAAAATAGACAGAAAGAGGAAAATGTCAACGGAAATATCAAATAGTCTTTTTTTTGTTGGAAAAAAAAAAAAGATAGGGAGGATTTTGTCAATATGGTAAAAGCATAGAGAGTTTTTTTAAATTATCCCTTCCATTAATCATAAAGGTTTATTTTTGGTAATGGTTTACTTAAATGGCCTTTATATTCTAGACTTAAAAAGTAATAAGTCTGTTTATAACATTGATACGAAAAGGGTTAAAACAAATTAGTTTAACCCTGCATACTTATGATATTGTCGTTTGGGACTTGCAAATAAGAAACACATATCAAAACTCCATAGAGATGGAATTCCTGGATCATTTGATTTACAATCATATGATACATGTGAATCTTATTTGTGTGGAGAAATGACAAAAAGTATAATAGCAATTCGATTTGATCGAGATGACGAATACTTAAGCCTAAAGTTTGACTATTATCTCAAGGAGTGTGGAATTGTTTCACAACTCACTCCTCTAGGAATTCCGTAGTGGAATGGCGTGTCCAAAAGGAGAATTTGAACTTTATTAGATATAGTTAGTTCGATGATAGGTCAAACAAATCTTCCAACTTCCTTTCGAGTTTTTTGCTCTTAAGACCGCAATAATCCTATTAAATAGAACTCATACTAAAGTAGTAGAAAAGACTCCATATGAGATATGGATTGGGAGTAAGCCCAATATGTCTTTCCTATCGGATTTGAGGTTGTGAATCTTATGTTAAAGGTTGACATCAGATAAGCTAAAGTCCAAAATCGCTAAGTACTCATTTGTGGGGTATCCTAAGGGAACTAAAGGATACTATTTTTACAACCCAAGCGAGAACAAAGTGTTTGTTGCTTATAAGGTTGTTTTCTTAGAAAATGAGTTTATTTCAATAAAGAACAGTGGGAGTAAAGTATAACTTGAAAGAGTTCAAGACCCATAAATTCCTACAAAGGATAGTATAGAAATAAAGATAGTTCCATAAGGAGTTATGGAAATCGAATCTATTACACAAGGAGTTGTGTGAACAAAAAGTATAGTGGGAGAAAAATAGCATTTTTGATCTTATATGTGGATGACATCCTGCTCATAGGAAACGAGATCCCAACATTGTTAAGTGTTAAGCAACGGTTAGGGAAGTGTTTCCCTATAAAAAAACATAGGAGAAGCCGAGCTAATACTGAGTATTATGATCTATAAAGATAGATCACTGCGGCTCTTGGAATTAAGTCAAGAAAAGTACATAGATAAGATACTGAAGTATGTCAGTATAGAAAACTCCAAGAAATGATTCATTCCTTTACAGTGAGGAGTTGTTTTAAGTAAGAAGGATTGTCCTTTTAGCATTGAACAAAGGGAATACATGAGTAAAGTCCAATATGCTTTGGCTATAGGCTTTATCATGTATGCTTTGCTACGTACTAGGCTGGATGTTGTCCATCTATTCTCGATCAGTCAAAAATTTTGTGTTGTTTGAACGGTGACACCTTGGTCAATTCTACAATAGAGACTGAGTCCATTGCCGCTTGTGAAGTAGCGTAGGAGGTTGTTTGGAATTGGAAAGTTCATTGCTGGACAAAAGTGTCCCAGGTCCAATTGAACTCTTTTGTGATAACAATGGAGCCATTACACAGGTTAAGGAGCCCGATCACACCATAAATCCAAACACATGCTCAAAAGGTATCATAGAGATGTTATTGACAAGCGTAAAATGAAATTTGGTTAAAATGGTTTATCTAATGTGGGTGCACTAATTTGAATTTAAAGGATTCATGTTGTATGGTTGATGGAGTCATAGAAAGTTGCTCGTGAGACATTAAGCCTTGGAAAAATACATGGGTGATATTTTTGTCCAAGCAAGGACCCTTGTTTTTTTTTTTTTTTTTTTTTTTTTGGGGTATTTAGGTTGTGCAGTTGGAAATATGTAAAATGTCTTTAAATTGATTAAAAAATTGCAGGGCTGTAGCTGTTTTGAGTTTGTTAAATCTGAAATTTGGTTTCTTTGCTGTTGAAGGTAGACTGGCATGTTTTTTTTTCCAATTTGTTTGCTCATCCTAAACTTAGTTTTGAAGGAAAATTTTCTGAGATGAAGTTGTATTTTGTGAATGATCCTGTCTCTCACACAAACACGCGCACACATACGCTATCTTTGTTTGAGATTACAAATACAAGCGGATGGGTGATGCAGATGTGTGTTCAGCGCGATAACAAAACTACTCGGAGTTCCACGGATGGGATGTTATTTTCTGGTTATACTATTTTCAGATGTGATGACCATTCACTTCTTCTTCCTGGTATGTTCATGTTGACTATTAATATATATTTATTATAGTATGCATGTTTGGTTGTGTTGACTTGAGTAGAAGATAAAAGACTGAAAGGGAAATTGCGATGACAGGTGCGAAATACAGGAAGCTGGATGGAAATTGGAAACAGTATCAGCCATTTTGGAATTATGAGTGCTCAAGTCGTTTTTGTGCTTTCACTTTTTGCCCTTACAAATCTATACACTAAAGACATCCAAATTACCCCTCTCTCTAGGAAAGCAGTGTAGTGTAAGTGTAGTGTAAGTCACTTCAAAATTTACTAGCTTCGTATTTTTGTTTTCTTTTAGCTCTTAATTCCTCTGATTACCATTATTTTTTCCTAAGGATAGTAGTATTAATATATTTTTTTTCGTTTTCTTTTAACTTAACGTATATGTACAAATTTATATTTTTTTGTTGTTCATTTTTATTGATATATACGATTTTAACAAATGTCACTTTTAAACTTTAGTATAAGTAAATGTCGAACAATTTTTAAATATTAGCTAAATGTTTATTTACTAGTATGGTATACGAAATTCAGAGTGTTAGTATGTAAATATGCATATTAATTTATATAAAAAGATGAGAAGAAAATGCGCGTATTTACCGGTTACTAAGAGTTATATTTATTAAAAGTTATATTTATTTAATATTTAAAAAATATAATATTTACTAAATATATAAATTTTGAAAATTGACATTTAATTAATATTTTAAAATATGAGATATTTTTTAAAAATATAGTTTAAAAATGACATTTATTGTAATTTCTCTTTAGATGATTTAAATTTAAATTTATTCAAATTAAGGTAATTACCAAAAATATTCCAGTAAAAAAAAAGGCTGAATTTTGTTTAAAGCATGAAACACGACACAGAAGCCAAAGAATGAAATTGGTGAAAATAATAAATGGAGGAAAAAGGAGATAAGAAGGTCCCACGAAATTTTCGAACAAGAGGTGAGAAATACGCAAGGAATATAAAATATGCATTGACCCCGTAGACCTAGTCTCGTATTGAAAACACAACTGAACCCCGAAATGAAATTGAAGCTGTGTTGCGAATCTCTACCAAAGCTGCCATAATGAATCAACCTCCTTTGTAAGCAATCATTTTTTTACTTGTTTCGATCATTAAATTTCTGAAAATTCACTTGCTCTTTTTGTTCTGTTTCCAGATTTGTAAGTGGGCTTGAATTGGGAAATTTAGTGGTTAGTAGTAATATACTCTCTTCTTCATTGGCTGCAATCTCTGCTCTTCAATCTGAAGTCAACCCATCTAATCAGTCTCTGTCTCTGGGATGTAAAGTTGTGAAGCAAGCAACTTGTACCATCGTTGCTTTTGTAACTTCACCTTCTTACACAATCCATCATCTTCAACAAGGAGGAGAAACGGATTTGGTTTCATCTGCAACTCTTAAGCAACAAAACTTCCCTATCTTTGAATTCTTGTGTTCTAAGGGAAACCCATCATTCTCTATTCATCAACCTGCAATTTCCCTCTTTTACAAACATTTAGAAGACCTCTCCCTCCTAAAAGACCAGGTACCTTTTGTTCATATCTAAGGTTGAATGCTAATTCTAACTTATTGGAGAAATTTGACTTTTGGTTATGCTAAATTTGTTCCAGGACTTAAATTGACTTTTTGTGTTCTTCTTGTGTGAATTTAATTATTTGTTTGTTAGCTAATCAATGAATGAATTCTAATTTTGATATTGGAGATTTTTGGTATATGGGTATGTTTGATGTACTGTTATATGATATGATTATGAGCTGCTATTGAGAAAAAACACTACATTAATTAAGTCACAAAGGTGTGGATTTTGAAGGTAAATTTCACTCATTTTTGAGTCATAACTTATTTTTAAAACAACATTCTGAATTGGTTATCTCAAAAAATCAATTTCAACTTCAGTTCCAAAAAGAATATACATATATTTAAGACTGATCAAATGATTCGTTCTAATTTAGTTGTTCTTTTCTTGTGTTTATAGCTAGTTGATTCAACTACAGGCAGATTATTAGTAGACAATCTGTTGATTATCACTGGAAACTCTTTGGGAGGATCAATAGCTTCTCTGTTTAACTTATGGTTGCTAGATAGCATTAATCCATCTTCTAAGAGGCGTCCTCTTTGCATCACATTTGGCTGTCCTTTGGTTGGTGATATAGGCCTTCAAAAAGCCATTTTACAGCGATCAACATGGAATTCTTGCTTCTTGAATGTTGCAGCCAAGGAAGACCCTGTTCCCAGCCTATTTCTAGCCTTAGCTCCACAGACTGTTCTTTATCAGCCTTTTGGTGCATTTCTCTTGTGTTCTGAATCAGGATGTACTTGTATTGATGACCCTGAAGTGGTTTCTGATTTATTAAAAGTAATGGGGTTGGAAAGTAGAAGAAATCAAGTTTCTGCCGAGTATTTGCTAGCTTGTTATGGGGAAATAGTGGAGAAACTTATAAAAAGACTTATCTTAACCGGAACTTCATTGCTTATTGCATCAGGAATGGATTCACTTGAGGCTGGGATAAACCTACAACTAGAAGCAATTGGAGATAGAAGGATCCAGGTAACTGAATCTTGCCCTATCAAGCTATGCTAATTTTATGGGTGTTTTGGGCTAAACTACTTATTTATATAGTGTTTAGCTATTATATTTGTACTAGCTACCGACAAAAAGTTAAAAGCTAAAAGTTGAACACTATATAAATAGCTAAAAACTAGTCCAAAAGCTACTTTATCAAACGCTATAAAATATAGCTTTTAGGTTATGACTAATGAAGATGCTAAAAGCTATTTCTAAATCTATTGTTAAAAAACATGCTACATGTTGTTATAGGATTTTTAGAAATCTAACCTTCAACCCAACTTAATTTCTCATCTTGTTAACAGCAACAGCAGCATGGCATGGACGTTGATCGGTTCATTGAAAAATTAAAAAAAAGGGAAGGATTATGTATGTTAAAGAAAAGGAAAGGTTTAGATCCAATTAGAAAACTAAATGATGTAAAGATAAGAATGGCCTATCTGGAATGGTATAAGAAGATTTGCAAGTTTAAGAAAATGGGGTATTATGATTGCTATAAGAATAACCTTGATAAACATGACAGAGAGATTACAAGGCACAAGAGATTTCTCACAAACTATTGGGAAGATCAGGTGGAAGAAGCTGAGAAAAAGCCCTACAAAGAAGGTTCATTCATTAACACGACATGGCTATTTGCAGGAACTAATTATAGAAGAATGGTTGAACCACTAGCTATAGCAGAGTTCTATAAGGTGAGAGGCAACCGAAACTACGAGATCGAAGGAAGGCCTAAACATTTCATTCTACTAGAGAAGTGGGCAAAAGAGGATGCAGAGAAACATGCATCTGCTCCAACTCCAACTAGCAAAAAGAAACAAAATGTG
>CATIWJ010036431.1:0-18714 GCA_949640765.1 Croton laevigatus | reverse complement strand
TGAATGTTTGTGGATGAACCCTTTTATTTTATTTTGCCGATTTGTCATCTCATTTTGATACTCAAGTCTCATTTCTTAAGTTTGTTGCATTATTTTTGGTGTAAAAACGTTCAGTGAAGCTTTGTTTATATTTTGAGCTAATCTATGTTCAGTGTTTTGAAACTTTGTTTATTTCATTCGATTTTACAGATGCTGAAATCTACGTTTATTTGATTTGTTCTATTTCTTCTTCTATTCAAGATCTATTTTCATGGCTAAAGACTTGGATTTAAAGATTTGATTCCAGTTTGCTTAGTGCTTGAGAATGAAATTACTGCTGTCTAAAAATGATGGTAATTTGCTTGCTGCTGTCTCTGTTTGTTGTGCTGAAGGGTGAACAAATATGAAGTTATAGGTTTCTGATAATGTGTTTATGATTGCTAATCCGCAGATACTCTTGCTGTCTCTGTTTTTGATTTCTGAAGTATCTTTCTAGCAGTATTTTTTGTATTTTAAGATTTAAGCTGTAATTTTGATTGCAGAATTCAGTTTATGCTTCTTTGGTTTTCAAATTCTGTTTCTGAACATGTTGTTGGACTGCGTTGCTTTGTTTTTTCGGTTTCCAACCAGAAATTTTCTTTTATACTCAAGTCCCTGTTTTCACAAAATTTTTTAAAACATTACTTGAATTTGCAATTGATAGAAACAATCTAAACCTTTTCTTCTTGTCCCGCAATTCTCATCTTCCTGTTTCTGCTTGTTTCAAATTTGAATCCGCTATGCCTGCTAAATTTTTCTGTTTATCAAGCCTTTGCCTTTTGTGTTGCCAAAATTTATCTTTAAACCAAACGAAACTCAATTTTGAACTACTTGTTAAAATCCTTTTGAAATCTTCAAAACTCATGTAGAAGTAGTGCCATTTTGCTTTTGGAAAATTTTAAAACATTGATGCTGTTTGCTCCTGCATTTGATGTTTATGCTTTTGGATTGGGGTCTTGATCTTACATGGTCTTTTAGGTGGGATATTGGTAACTAAGTTCTTTGTTTATGTTTCCTTTGGCTTCCATGCTTTAATGGCCGAAGTTTAGACCACCTTTTCACCTTGTTTTTCACGTGTCAATAACCATAATTTTCATTTTCACTTTACTGTTCTAGTTATCTTCTTTTATTTCATGAACTTTGATTTGGATTTCTATTGTGAGGATTTTGTTTAATATGCACTAAATGAACATATGCACATGCCTCCACTAGTTTATGGTTCTATTTTTCTTTCTCTTGAAGATGAAGATTGAATACATGAATTTGGGTTTGACATGAATTCCAATAGGCATTGATTATGGTGCCATGTTTGAAATTCCATGTGTTTGTTTCGTGGTCCTTGAGATCTTTTAAGTTAGTAATTTATTTCTATAGTTGGTATTTTAGCTTAAGGTTGGCATTTTTATTTAAATTTAAATTGTAGGTAGAATTTGCGTGAAACATAGAATTTTAGGGTATTATTAGAAATTTCCCTTGAATAATGAGGAATAGAATTTTAGGTTATGCCTTTAAGTTTAATTGCATTTTTAACTAGTTGTTTGCTTGTTTTTTTTATTTGTTTGTGGATAAATAAAAATATAAATCCATCCAAATTAGAATGATTGGCTAAAAAAGGCTAGAATTAAGGGTGAATGGTGAATTAAAATTATGCGCAATAAGGGGTGCTGGCTAAATATTATTGACTGACATTCCCAACTCATTTTTTTTAGATACAAACTTTGTATTATTCTATTGTCTTGTTTGTCTTAACTTGAGGCGTAATATATTTTTACTCGTTTAGTACTCTCTTTGGAATGTATTACTCCTATGCAAGTGCTTGACATTGCAAACATTCTAACATTACAACCAAGCAAGCTCATGCTTTTTCCTAAGTGTCCGGATTATGCTAAGAAGCTTCTTGGTGAAATTGGTGATGGCAATGTTTAAGTCTCATGTTTGATGTTTTTTGTATGACATTTGGTATTTTGGTATGAATTTATATAGAATATAATTGGTATCTACTAATTTAGAACATATTTGGGAGTGGTAGTTAATATATATTCATCAAACATATGCTTTATGTGTTTTTGGAGGACAAGTAATTTGTGGTAATTGTATTTTGGAGGACATGTAATTTGCCAAGAAGTGGTATTATAATAGTTTTTTTTTTTTTTTATCAAGATCATAAAAAAGTCTCTATTTGTAAATACTGATTATCAATCAATAATGTGTATGCTTAATGTCAAATTTTCTTTTGTTTGAAAAAAAAAAATAAAAGCTATAGATTCTAAATACATGTTATTAATAGTACATGTAAAAATAAAAAAAAATTCTGATTTTCTTTTTCAAACCAAACAGTAAAAAAGAATCAGGGGCAAATTATTCTGTTTCTTGAGCAGAGGGCAACGGTATTTATGGTGATTTGTTTCCTTTCTCCTTGTATCCTTTTCCTTGATTCCATTCCGTTTTCATTACAGAGTTAAGATTCATCCAAACACTGCTTCTCGCTCTAATACAAAAAATGCAGCCTCCTAAAGGTAAGAATATATGGCAAACCGTCTTCAATGTTTCTTTTTTTTTTTAGAACATTGCTATTTGAAATTCAATCATTCACTTATAACTGTTATTTTATTTTTCTGAAGATCAAATTTCAAAATCAAATAGAAAAGCACCTCCTGCTCACTACACCTTGAAGATTGAGTCATTCTTGGAATTGTCGGAAAGTCTGAAAAAGAGTGGGGTAGACAAGTATGAATCTGCTGTTTTTGATGTTGACGGTTACAGATGGTAATGTATATGTTATTGTTAACATCAATCCTTTATTTTATTTTACTTTTTTGTTACATACTTGCTATTCAATAATCCTAAAATGGGTGTCCTAATATAGTATAATTAAGGTAAAAGATTACTTGATTGATCATTTAATGTAACAGGAAGCTGTTGATGTATCCTTATGGAAATAAAAAGAAAAGTGGCGATGGACACATATCTCTCTACTTGGCACTAGTAGAAACTGATCAACTTCTTCCAGGAAATCGTGTTGATGTTGACCTCAGATTTTTTGTTTATGATCATATTCAAGACAAATACTCGGTTATTGAAGGTTTGTTGATACAAATTGTTACTATATATATGTATGCATTGTAAAGTGCGCAGATATTAGATCGGAGAACTGTTTATTCAATCAGCTGTGCGAATATTGGCAGATGGGGACATAAAGAGTTACTATTGTTTAAAAACAGAACATGGTTTTGACCAATTACTGCCTCTCACCACATTCAACGACTCTCGTAGTGGATATCTTGTGGATGATTGCTGCATTTTTGGAGTGGAGGTTCATGTTCTTAAATTTGCTGTGAGTAAAGGGGAGAAAGTTAAGATTATAAAAGAACCTGCAAATGGTACTTTGACTTGGAAGATTGACAATTTCTCAGAATTGAAACCTACAGAACTTTCTTCTCAAGTGTGTGAAGTTGGAGGGCATAAATGGTAAACGTGCTTATACAAAATCCTTTATTGTTGTCAATTAATCAGTTAATGTTGATTATGGGATTGAATATTAATACTGAAATAAAACTCAGGAACTTATTACTCTATCCCAAAGGAAATCGGGACCAAAAGGATAGGAGCTTGTCGCTTTATCTAAGTGTAGATAACAGCAGTTTTGCTCAAAAACAAGTTTATGCAGACTGTAAGCTGTTGGTAAAAGATCAGATCAATGGGAAACATAACGAATACACAGGTGATATTTAATCGAGTGAATTCTTTGCTAATTTTCTTTTTTGGAAAATGGTTCCTCTATTTACTTTATTTCTTAATTTGTTTGCAGTTCACAAATGGTTCAACGACAAGGAAGATAGTTGGGGTTTTCCAGGTTTCCTGCTGTTGAGCGATCTGAATGATCCTTCGAAGGGATTTCTAGTGAATGATACTTTGATTGTTGAAGCTAAAATTATCCGACTCTCTGTTGCGGAATCTCTGTCTTGAAACTGCTAAAATAGGCCAATCAAATATGGATTATTAAGTGGTTTAAGTTTACTTTATTACCAAAACAATATTTTGGATAATTACATCTTAGCAGTATTTTATTCTGGATATTAATAGTTAGGAGAAAAACTTAAGATCTCTCTTTCTTTTCTTAGTTTGTTCCTTTATTTTTCTTGTTGAAGGTAAATTGTAGAGAGTTTATTGATATTAGTTTCTGATCTACATTATTTTAGTTACAGAAAAGTAACATTTATATGGCCATATCAACATAAACATAAATAAATAGTAGATTGTACTTGTAAACCAACTAATACTTAAAATTTCACCGCTCAATTTCGAAGACGATCCAAGATGCATTTACTAGTAAGTTTGCCGCTTTGTTGAAGCTCCAAGTATTCTCTATATTTCATACCTTTATATTTTAGTGTCTGGCTTCCACTATCAAGTAATTCTGCAGCTGGACTAACTACTGAATCAAGCGACGGCCCAAGTACTGTGGCTATGGATATTCTTGTTGCTTTGTTGTTCACTACTGCTCTATGCAGAACACTCTTATATCTCCCATTACTCAAAATCTGCAACCCAAAAATCCAATTATCTCAAAAACAACTAAAAAGTCCTCAACGTTACGCAAAAATACGGAATGTTACCGCAAGATGATCTCCAATGTTGACTAGAATGGAATTGGGGACGCCATTAATGTTAACCCATTTCCCCTGGTGCTGTACTTGAAGGCCACTGATTCCGTTATGTATTAGAAATGTTAGAAGGCCATGGTCTGAATGAGGAGGCATCCCCATTGCTAGTTCTGGCTGTGGACATGGTGGGTAATAATTCGCTGCTATTACTTGCAGACATTTTTCCAAGTTCAGTGCCTTTTCCATGTAATTGGCTTCCAATTCTAAGCTCTCTGATACTCCTTTTATCAATTCTAATGCCACTTCTCTTGCTTTTTTTGAGTACTCTAATGAAGTCTCTCTGCATCAAAGTTAAACTAAAGAAAATTAGCTGCTACTGGTTTATTTAAAATTCTAATTGCCAAAAGATGAACTAAACCAATTTAATTACCTGAAGCCAGAAGGTTTATTTGGACAGTGAAACACAGGATGGGGGAAAAACTTAAGAAAATCCTTCCAAAACAGAACCTTATCAGCAGAAGTATTAAAGCTAGTGCCACATCTAATTGGGTCCAAAACATGTTTCCCTCTATACTCTTCCTTCTCCTCCTCACTAAGATCAAAGAATCCTTTGCACCCATCTATCATTGATTTCAGCAGGCTTTCAGGCATTCCATGATTAATCATCTAAAACATAACATAATAATTAATGATCGAACTTTTAATACAAACAAAAAAAAAGTAATTTTATAGTAACAAGTTGTATACAATAGGATCATACCATGAAGAATCCCCAGTCCTGACAAGCTTTACCAAGTTCATGAATAATTTGTGACCGTTGATCGGGAGTACCTGAAGTAAGAAGAGAGTAATCTATAATAGGGAGTGATACATCTGTCTCTGAAACTACTTGATCAAGTGGGTCAGAAGAGAAGGTGTATGAGGTGGGGATGGAAGTGAGACCAGGTGATTCAGCTATTGTTTTGATACTTGTAATTTGGTGGGTTTGATTAGCAGATGCTTGATGCAGTGTAGCCATGGAGAAAGAAATTGCTTTAATTGATTTGGAGATTAGAGAAATAAATATAATAATGGAGAGCCTTGTAATTGGCTATTCAGATAAGTAAAAGAGTGATTGGGTAGTTATAATGGTTTTTGGATTGTTAACATCTGGCTCATTATTGGCGGTCCACTTTCATATGTTGTTGTCTTTTACTCTAATAGAAGACAACAAATTGAACTCCTCTTTAGAAGAAATCAAATTAAGCTGATTAATGCATAAAATAAAATAATATTATTTTAATTCCCATAAATAGCACTCTTAAGGTTTTTTTAAATATTGTAATTGCCTGTTTAAAATTACAATTAAGTACCACAATTAAGTATATGTGTAAACTCATTAGATACATACTGTATACCATCTGTATTCTGTATATGAAGCAATTTTCATATTTCTGTAACTATGATGAGCTACAACACTATACATTCTTGATGTTTCCTAGAGTAATACTGACAATAATTTTGTTATATAGATTCAATTCTTTATGTTATTACGTCAATATTTTAATAATAAACTTACTTATAATAATTCTATTCTACGTATATACATCCTATATATAAAAGATAAGGGAAATGTAAAGAATTAGCACAATTTCAAAAATTTTAAAAAGTAAATGGCATATAGTTTGCTTAATTGAATAAAAAGCATATTTTTAGATAGTCTGACTTGGAGATATAAATTTCTATAAATTAGTGGATATTTCCGTGGGTTGTGGATATTTCTTCTTTCTAAATCCACATCTCTTCAAAAATTTGCACGGGACGTGGATATTCAGTAGTATGAGTTACCTGTTCAATTTAAATTCATGTTTTAATTATTTTTCTGTAAAACGAGTTTGACCCATAATATATAAATGTAAGATTTCGTCCAAAATAGAAGTATATAGTATAAAACATTTGTGAGGGATGTGTCATCTTTTGACATTTGTTATTGTTATCTTAAACCTTTTTTTTTCTCCAAAATAACTTCTAATCTTTAGTATTCTCTATGTCACAAGGCTTAGTTGAGAAAGGAAAAAAGAATCCAAAGCATGATGACATGTAGATATTCCAATTGCATTACATTTTATTCCTCAAAATTTTGTTTCTATTTGGTTCTCCAAGCGGATTTTTTTTTTGGAAGGTACAACCGAGCTTTCAAATTAATAGGTAGAGAAAAAAGAATTTAGAAACTCTAGCAAGTGTGTTTGCTAATACATAATCATATTTCAAATGAAATGAATCACATACTAATTATTTCTGTATAAACATACCAGTACAAATTAATTTTATATTTTATAAATATTTGACTAAACAGACTAAATTATTCTTCTAATAAAAAAAAAACACTAAATCTGATTTCATAGAATATATTGTTGCATTGCGTACATATTACTATCTCCGATTTTTTCATTTCTTTACATTTGTTTTTTACCAGTACCAATAAAATCAACTTTTCACCAGTACCAAAACAGAAATAATAATAAATAATTACTAACCTTTTAAAAAACTTACTTTTTTACCAATATTAATAAAGAAATAATAATAAACAATTATAAAACTTACTATAAATGGAAATATAAACAATCCAAAAACACACCAAAAAACGGAAATGTAAAAAATAAAAAAAATCGGAGGTAGTACTAAACAATAATACCTCTTGGCTCAATATGATGTGAATTAAAAGTACGACTAATATATGGAGGGAAAATTACAATTTTTCCTTGTGTTTTCACATAATTAACTATTTTCTTTCTGTATTTTTTAAAATGAATAATCTTCTCTCCATTTTACTTCTGTTAGACAATTGATCTAACTTTATTAATTTAGAAAAAAAATAAATCAATTCACTAAATATAAAATTAGTTCATTTATAAAAATTTACAAAAACTAAGGATTAAGATGGAATTACGCAATTCACTACATAAGAGGTTAGTACTTCATAGACCATATCAGGATTCTGGATTTCTTCGTGTTGTTCTGTAAAGATGGTTATTTGATTATTCTATGGAATCGGTGTGATTTTTTCAAGAAATTGCATTTATATCCAAAACCAGATTGGGATAATGATATATTTGGTGTGTTTTAAAATTTTATTTACAAATTTAGAGTGTAAAAAAAAAAAATTACAATTTTAATGTGTTTTTGGGGTGTTGACCACCGAACTAGTCAGCATTCAGTGCGCTATTTCAAATAGCGCACTGAGTAATAGCTGCCATTTTGCACCAATAAATGAAATTTTGCTTGGTGCGCCACTTCAATAGGCGCACCAAAGTGTTATGTTTTTTTTTTATATATTTTTTAATTTTTTTTAAATAAAATTATAAATTCTTTATATTTAGTTCTAAAATTAATTTTAGAAGGTTGCAATTACATATTTGACTCTTTTTTTTTTTTAAAATATCACATTAGATAAGTAGAACCGTTAAGTTTAACCGTCTCAATGGTTCTATTTATCTAATGTGATATTTTCAAAACAGATTCAAATATGTAAACTGCAAACCTCTAAAATTAATTTCGGGACTAAATACAAACAATTTATAATTTTATTTTTTTTAAAAAAATAAAAAATAATAAAACAAATATGCAATTATAAAATAAAAAATAAAATTATAGATTGTTTATATTTAGTCCCGAAATTAATTTTAGAGGGTTGCTGTTCACATATTTGAATCTATTTTGAAAATATCACATTAGATAAATAGAACCGTTGAGACTGTTAAATTTAACGGTTCTACTTATCTAATGTGATATTTTAAAAAAAGAGTCAAATCTGTAAACTGCAACCCTTTAAAATTAATTTTAGAACTAAATACAAATAATTTATAATTTTATTTAAAAAAAAAAATATTACTATAACACTTTGGTGCGCCTATTGAAGCGGCGCACCAAGCAAAATTTCATTTATTGGTGGAAAATGACGGCTGTTACTCAGTGCGTTATTTCAAATGGCGCGCTGAATGCTGACTCAGCTGACACACTGAAATTAAAGACCGGTCAACACCCCAAAAACACACCAAAATTGTAATTTTTTTTTTACACCCTAAATTTGTAAATAAAATTTTAAAACACACCAAATATATCATTATCCCAATGGGGATTCAAGGGTTCATGGTAAAAATCTTTCCTTATTCCTATGTTTACTTAATACTAACAGTGCTCATCCTCACCAAGGAGTTTACGTGGATTCTAAGCTGATAGTAAAAAGTGAAGTGTGGGAAAGTGATTTTATAACCAAGTCTTACCTCATATTGGTCTCTTTTACATTTTAATTTCAAAAACAAATTCATCGTGTCAAGATGTTCTTGGTTCAAGTACAGCTCTTCATCTTCCTGGCGATTTCCAAATTTTTATGCCACTTAAAGATTTCTCATAAATAAATCAAATATCTAGTGAATGATAATTTGATTGTTGAAGCCAAAATGTCCTTTCTCTGTTCTACTGAATCGCTCGCTTAAAACTATCAGTGGAACGAAACTTGGTGTTTTGATTTCTGGAATAGGAAGTTGGTATTATGTGTTCTTGGAAACTATTATCATGTCATTGGCCTCTAGACCAAATAGTCGAACATTTAGGAAAATTCTATCTAATTGCCATGGAGAAAGCTTGTATTTTATTTCCTTCTTCCTCTGATTATATTAAAGGCTGTTACTTGTGATTCCAAACTAGAAGTATATTTCAATTATAAATATTTGTGCATTCAGGATATTCTTTCTATGCTGCAGTAGAAATGTGTAAATATGACTAAATATTAACCTTGGTAAAAAAAGTAGTATATATGATATATTTCACTGAGCAGATAAAAGGGACAATTACCCATTTGATGTAAAAAGAGAAAAATTTAACAAATTTAGTGTGGAATAAGTAAAAATTTCAAATTTGGAGTATTTTTGGGTGCATTGACCAATTTTTTTTTTTTTCCATCGCGCTAGTCCAAATAGCGCATTGAAGACATATCATGCCACGTATGGCCATTGCGCCAGTTGAAGTGGCGCATAGAATATTGTCATCGCCACGGGATAGCTCCCAGTTCATTGCGCCACTTAGAATATTGTCATTGTTCATTGCACTACTTGAAGTGGCGCAAATAATCTTTATCACTCTTAACTTTGCATGCATGCATTCACATTTTGTTGTTTTGTTCTTTTTTTTTACATTTTGTTTGTATTTAGTTCCGAAATTAATTTTAAAGGATCATAGTTTACAAATTAAATTTTTTTTGAAAATCTCATTTTAAACCATTAAGTTTAACAGTATCAACGGTTCTACTTATCTAATGTGGTATTTTCAAAACATAGTCAAATATATAAACTGCGACCCTCTAAAATTAATTTTGAGACTAAATACAAACAATCTATAATTTTATTTATTTAAAAAAAATTAAAAAGAAAATAAATAAATATGCAAAATGAAATGTATATTGAATATGCGCAAAATAAAATGCATATTAAACATGTAAAATGCAGACGTGTTTCTTTTTTTTTTCTTTCTATTTTATTAATTTTTTTTGAAAAAATAAAATTATATATTGTTTATATTTAGTCTCAAAATGAATTTGTGAGGGTCGTAGTTTATAGATTTAACTCTATTTTGAAAATATTACATTAGATAAGTAGAACTGTTGAGACTTTAAACCTAATGATTTTACTTTATTTATGTGTGATTTTAAAAAAAGAGTCAAATTTGTAAACTGCGACTCTCTAAAATTAATTTCGGGACTACATACAAACAAAATGTAAAATAAAAAAAAACAAAAAAATGTGAATACATGCATGCATTTGCATACAAAGTTAAAAGTGACAAAGATTCTTTGCGCCACTCCAAGTAGTGCAATGAACAATAGCAATATTGAAGTGGCGCAAAGAAGTGGGAGCGATGATAATATACTATGCGCCACTTCAACTGGCGTAATGACCTCAAGTGGCATGACATGTTTTCAATGCGCTATTTGGACTGGCGCAATGGCAGTGTCTCTGTTCACATAAGTAAAAAAACACACCAAATTTAAGAATTACGTACAAAACACACCAAAATTGTCAATATTTTTCATAAACACACAAAAAATTGTCATTATCCCGGAGATGCAACGCATAAGACACTAAGATTAGTTTCTTAGATTGGAAGGACTTCTTCTAATTTTTTTTTTTTTTAATTTTCTTTGAACCTACGCAGAAGCAATTCATCCATAAATTTGCTAAAACATCAGTAAAACTGAGGAAATAAATAAAAATAACTCTAAATTAACTAAGTTTCGAGAACCATGAATCTACAACTACGAATATCGCAAGTATTTATATCAGATCTTTAGGCTGCTTTGGACACATTTTTAGTCCTCAATCAAAATATACTTTTGCGAGAGCTTTTGAATTGCGGCAAGGAGGGAAATTTTGGCCTCAACAATCAGATTATTATTCACTAGATATCCCTTCGATGCATCATAAACGTCTTTAAGAGGCATAAATTTTGAAACTCCCCAGCTAGGTTGGCTGCCGAAGCTTCGATTTCCTGTGACAATCATAATACGCATAAGAATCCTTCGAAACTAAAATATGCCAACAATATGTGATAAAAAGAGCTTGTGAAATTACAAGCAACCTTTGTGTTTACAATGACTTTCTTCGACCTGATCTATTACTTTAAGCTCGAATTCTGTGTACACTCCTAGTTTGGTATGATCATCGTTGGCCGTAACTAATTGTAGGAATAAAGACAGACTTTTACCATTTGTCCTTGAATCTCCTTTCGGATGTAGCAACAATTTCCTAAAGTCAATTTAAAAAAATCATGTCAGAATTCCAGTAGTAAATATTGCTTTGAGAAAAAGAAAGAATTCCAGTACAAACCATTTGCGATTTGCAGCGCTAAATTCATGTGAAATATGACATTTCTTCGGTAATGTGGAGAACTTTTCAATCTTCCAAGTGAAAGCACCATCTGCAGGTTCTTTTATAATTGAAAATGTCTCTCCTTTACCTCCATATTTATTAACATGAACTTCTACTCCGAATTCACAACAATCATCTACAAGATATCCATTAGAAGGACACCTGAACATCTCCAGTGAGATTAATTGGTCTATGCCATTTTCTGCTTTCAGTGAATGGAAACGATATACTTGATTATCTGCAATAACATGACAGAAAAAAATTGAATGTGGTATTTTTAGTGTACCATAATTTTTTTTTATTTATTTATATGCATATTATGAATATGAATCAAAACATTGGTTAAAGTGAAACATGCCTTGGATTGTCAAGTATTCGTCATGAATCTGGTCATAAATAAATAATCTGAGGATCACATCGAGTGAACCACGAAGCGCATTTGGGTCTACAATTGCTAAGTAGAGAGAAAGGTGGTGACTTCCATCTTTTCCTGTTTTCCCGAAAGGATACATTACTAATCTCCTATATATTGCAAACAGTAATCATTAAAATTCTCGAAAATATTCAAAATAATCCAAGATTTAGTGGGAATTTAATTTCTAACCATTTGTAGCCTCCAGATTCAAATTCATGAGATTCATACTTATCGACTCCTATCTTTTTCAGTATCTCACATAATTTTGAGAAAGATTCAATCTTTAATGTGTAGTGAGCTGGTGGTTCATCCCTTTTCCATCTTCTAACTCCTACGTCAACACCTGAACCAAAAAAAAACCAAGTTCATCACTTCTAGAAAATATACTACTACTAATTAATATAAACTACTAAGTAAAGCATAAGGTTTCAATCCTTTTCTATTCCTTACAACAGAAACTAACCAGGCGATTCTGTACTGTTACACCTTCGCTTCATATTTAGAACTTAAGTCCTCTCTAAACAAGTTAAAATTTTGCGGTGAACGTTCAAGAGCATTCCGAGAAGTATATTTAAATTCTCAGGAATGGAATTTCAAGGCTTTAATTCAATTCTTTGAAGTTCACGAAGCGTGTCTATTCCAGTTCCCTATCCCAAAACATGATTATGAGGCCTTTCTGTTTCCAACCACTTCCTCTCTGTTCTTTACTTTTTTTTTTTACCAATAATAAGAAAATCAGTTTTCACCACCGATATCAATAAAAAAATAATAATAATAAATTATTAATTTTTTATAAATTTTTTATAAGAATTGAGAAATATATCCATAAAAAAAATATAAAGAAATGAAAAATATCAAGATAGTATTATTTATCTTGAACAACAAAAATTAATAAAATATTTATACAATTTTTCAAAAGAGGTAATTTCTTTCTGGTCCTTTCTGTTTAATTAAATATGCTATCAAGTCCTTCCATTTTGAAAGACTAATTTTTTAAATTTTCGAGGCGATACACTAACTGGTCTGTCCATTCAGTTTTGTTCAATTCTCCGTTAGTCTGATCAGAAACTAACCTTATACCCTTTAACAAAAATCCAAACACCAAATTGACAAAAAAAAAAAAAAAAAAAAAGAATGGACAAATTGAAAATCTAGGGAAATAGAGTGTGTTGCATCGCGATGGATTAGGGGAACGAATGCTGAATTTTGGTTTTTCTTTGAACAATAAGTGGAATCAGTATTATATTTCGAAGATTAATTGAATTTGTCCTTTCTCTTTTGTAAGAATCATCGGTTTTCCTCATTTTCCCGAAAGGCTGCTAATTCTCTAACATGTAAAAAAAATGCTACAAATTTGAAAAAGTTTACACTATAAGAGTTATTATAAAGTCATTTACAAAATTGAAAAACTTTACGCTATCCTATTCAAATTGAATATTAATTAAAATGTTATTTATTATTATTATTTCCTAAAATAAATTATTGTAAATTTTTTCAATCTTAAAAATATTGGTAAGTTAGGACGCCAAAATAAGAAATTTAAATAATTTTAAAAAAGGAATAAAACTTTATGACTATTAAATAAGAACTCCAAAGTTTAGGTCCGTAGCTGAAAATTATCACCGGTCAGAAAAGAGTAAATACGGCGAAAAGAACCATTTGAAATATAAAATTGAAGTTCATTGAGACAAATTAAAGTTTAGGAGTGCTATGATTACAACCATCAAATTTTAAGAACTATAAGTAAAATTTATCAATTTGGCAAATTTTGTTTTCAATCGTTATTTCTAAATTTATGATGAAATTGTCCTCAACTAATAACTATGCGGTCAATGCCAATTTTGCCCAAGAGTTGAGAATATACTCAAATTGGCCTTTAACCAAAAGTTCATGCTTAAAATTGTCTCTTAAGCCTAATATGTGTACACATTGCAAAACATCTAAACAAACAAAAAATTTTTTTAATATCATATAAATATTTTAAATTCTTTTTTCTCCTCTCCCACAACGATACACAGCCGGCGACTATGATCTTTATCATAAAACGTAGTCCATTCAATTTAACTTATGCTCATTTATGTCTTATCCAACGTCCACTAGAATAACCAAATACAAACCCTTTTTTTTTTTTTTTTTGTTTTGAGGAATAGAAGTTTTATCCACATGCCATGCTTTGGAAATTTTTTTCTTTGTATATATGTTGAAGCAATCCATCCATTAATTTGCTAAAACATCAATAACACTGAGGAAGAAATAGATAAAATAACACTACATTAACTAAGCTTCAACAACCATGAACCTACAACTACAAATATAGCAAGTATTTATATGAGGTCATTAGTGTCATGACCCAAATTTGAGAGTCGACACTGGGGTACAATCAGATTGAAGTTTGACTATACAAACCTTTAAAAAATAATAACTAAAATGCAAATATACTAAAAATTACAATTTAAAAATTTCTTTAATTACAAATGCAAAATTAAACAAACTAAAGTTTTACAATTTAGAAATCAACTATAACAAAAATTTAACAAAGCTAAACAAAACTAACCAACTTGATTCAAATGTTCGGCTTAAGAAGAAAGAATTCCAGTTTCGCCTTGAAAAATGTTGGGAACTTGCAAGAAAGTCAATAGGGTATGAGCGATGATCAATAAGTTTCATGTGTGGCAGGGAAGTCTAACAAAATAAGCAAATATTTATATGAGGTCATTAGTGTTATGACCCAAATTTGAGGGTCGAGACTGGTGTACAATCAGACCGAAGTTTGACTATATAAGCCTTTAAAAAACAATAACTAAAATGCCAATATACTAAAAATTACAATTTAAAAATTTCTTTAATTACAAATGCAAAATTAAACAAACTAAAATTTTACAATTTGGAAATCAACTATAACAAAAATTTAACAAAGCTAAACGAAACTAACTAACTCGATTCAAATGTTTGGATCAAGAAGAAAGAATTCCAGTTTCGCTTTGAAAAATGTTAGGAACCTGCAAGAAGTCAGTAGGGTATGTGTGATGATCAATAAGTTTCATGTGTGGCGGGGAAGTCTAACAAAATAAGTTCCATATCATCAAACATGTAATACATGTATATTGGGAAGACCTGCAAAAATAACTTCAGAAAGCTTCCTTATTCCTATCTTCCTAACCCAAAATCACGTCTAGCATGATGCCACCCTTATTGCTCCACTAAACATATTAAGAATAAAAATAATAACAAAAGTCTCCCAGTTAATCCCAACATATCCGTATTACTAACACCAAATAATATCAATCATATCAAACGTTCAAATATTCAACAAAACAAACAGACTCATTTCCCTATCTCTAAACATACAGAAGGTTTGGTCAAGGAAAAAAAATATTAATATTTGAATCGAAAGAATAATATATACAAATAGGCTGTAATATATAATATTAACTTAGATAATTAACAAATAGTACGTCATAAATAATAAAATATACTCATAAAACTTGCCTCGGTTCCAGTGACTAAAAATCTACCTCGTCGAACTCTGAGTGTTGGCCGAGAAACTTTCTAAACGAACAACATATGTACTATCTCCACTGTGCATGATAATGATGCATGAAATAAGTTCTAAAAATGAATTTTATAATGTTTAAAACTATTTTAGAGACTTAATTAAACTCAATTCCACATTAGCACTCATTTAAAAACAAATTTTCAAAATTTAGAGTTAAAAGACACCAAAGTTTATTGAAACAGCCCCTGAATTTAAAAATTCATAGAAAATAATTTCTAGGGCCAAAAATTTTATAGAATAAACTTCAACATTAAAATATAATTCTTGCAAAATTGCAAGTCAAATAAAGACCAATAAGTCCTTCAAAATAACTGTGCTATCAAACTGGTCCAACCAATATATTCAACTGATAGTAGTTCAGAAAAAAAATTTATTCCGCTAATAAAAACCACAAAATTTTCTTCCAAATATTTTTTATCTAGTACTAACTTCTAGAGAAACTAGATATCAAAAATTCAGTTTAACCAGATGTTTATAGAATTAATTGAAAATAATCAAAATCCTATTGGAAAGAATTTACAAAGCAGATTTTTGTTTAAAAAAAATTAATTATGAAAATTTGATTTCATAAATTAAAACACTAAAATCAAACCCAAAAACTCAATTTTAATATCCCTAATATGATTTGATCAAAATATGTGAATGGATCTAAGAAAATAAAAATAAAAACCCTCAAAAAGTAAACTACATTGAAAATCAAATGCTACTGGAAACAAAATATAAACATCTTAAATACCTGATATTGATGGACTGTAAACGACTTGTAAATTAATTGAAAACCCAAAATCAAACATAGCTATATGCCTTTTCCTCTCGTGCTATCTCACGCCAATCTAGTTCTTTTCTGATTCAACCTTAAATGGATATGTTCCATGATAATTTTTTTTTTCTTTCTAGCTTTGTAGGCGGCACTCTCCCAAGGTTTTTTTTTTCCTCTTTCCCTCACAAACCTAGGCTAATTAGGCTTTTATATATTTATTTGCTTTTTAATTCCTAACCTTAGCCAGAAACAAATAGCTCTTTGATTTATTTTTCTTTTTTTAACACTAAAATATTTATAAAATAATTACTCCAAAATTACTTTATTAATTCAATAAATCGTTTAATAAAAAGTGAGGACCATAAAAATATTTAAAGCTAACTGTTTTAATAACCATCTGTTTTAACAACCATCTGAAAATAAGTTTTTCTTTAACTCCATATGACATTTTTACAAATATCCACTAAATAATTTATACACCGTAAACTTATAAAATAATCGTTTGGGTGTCCGAAAATCTCTAGCTTCGAACCAAGCAATATTACCGTTAAAATTCTCCAACTATTACACTAAATATAAATTTAATAAAAATAATCTCATATCACAACTCCGAAATTTTCATGGATACTGAGACACTAAAAATAGATCGGTAGACTTCGAATCCGATCAATATTAATACTATTATACTTTAAAAACTCATAATAATGTCTAGATTAATTTTTAGATACTTAGAACATTAAATTCGCTACTAAAATTTTCAAAACAATATTTTGCCCATAACCTCAAAATTCATAAAAATAGGGGATTTTACGATAAGAGGGATGAAAAAATATCTAAAGTCCTATGGCATTGGAACTTGGAAGAACTTGTATAGATATGCATCGTGAAGCTCAAAGGTTCCATCATGATTAAGAGTAATTAACCATTAAATAAAATTCAATAAACTATTGAATTTTTATTACCCGAGCTAAATTGGGGATTTGACAGATTTCACTAGGGGTGTTCAAATCGGATATCCGATCCGAAATTTTGGATATTCAAAAAAATCAGATCGGAAAAATACCGACCGAATCCGATCCTAAAAATCGGATATCCGAAATTTCGGATCGGATATCCGATTCGAATTATTTTTTATTTTTTTTTATTAAAAATTAGATATCCATCCGAATTATTCAGAAATTTCCATTTTTTTATTTTTTATTAAAAATCGGATTGGATATCCGAAACTCTAAAATTTGTGATCCGTATCCAATCCGAAAATTTTTGGATATCCGATCCGAAATATCTGAAACTCTAAAAATTGAATCGGATATCTTATTTTTTCGGATCGGATCGGATCAGACGGATCGCAGATCGAATCGGTCGGATCGGATTATTTTGAACAACCCTAGATTTCACGACATGTACTAATTTTTCGTAAATTGCAAGCCGAAATGTCCACATACTTATTTTGAAGGATTGTGTTTTTAGTTATGAATTTTTTTAATTAAATTAGTATTAATAATAGAGAAAGGGAATAACTTGATAGAGAAGGAAAAAAAAAGACTTAAATTAAATTATTAATATTATTGTTATCTAATCTAGAATTATTTGTTTCGGTGTAGGATTAATGATTTATCTTCTGATGGACCCTAACTATATTTGTTTATAAAGATAAATTAAACTCTACATGGTAAGGGGTCTTTTTCATTGTCAAAAAACATAATAAGGGGTCTTTTTCTTAATAATATAAATTTATATTTTCTTAGTTGAATTTTGTTTATTTAAAGGGACGGGCTAGAAGACTCGACGTCGAGAATTCTCGACGTTTAAATGTAAACGGAAGACGTTGAAATGTAAATGGAATGTGTATTTTGGCTGTTTATGTCATTGTGAAAGTAAGGGGGTAAAAAAGTAATATCACCAAATGGGTATTTTGTATAATCCTTTTCATCGTCCTTTTCCTTTTCTTTTTCCTCTTCCTCTCTAGTTGTTCTTAGCTTTGTATAATCGACCTTCAGTTTTGCAGAGAGCTCTGCTTCCTTCACCATACATTCCGCTAGTTCCACCATGAATCCGTGCCGCTCTTGTTTGCGCAACCGACGCTCCAATTACCAAAATCGTAAGTTTCGTTTATGAATCCCTAATCTCTTGTTTATTATGTCTTCTCTGGAATAAAAATAGGGTTGTTGAGCTATTCCTGTATTGTTTATCATTGATTATTACGAGTACTAAATATCATGTATAATATGAATATACAAGCACTAAATATCATGTATAATCTGAATAGATATATCTGCAGATCTTTTTCCTCTTCCTCTTCTCTTTTGTGTTGTTGTTTGTTCTTGCTTTGTGTTGTTGTTTGTTCTTGCTTTGTATAATTGACCTTCAGTTGGGTTTGCAGAGATCTCTGCTTCCTTTACCAGAAACCACTTCATCATTCGATTTCTTGCTCTTATTAGTTTTGGTATCTCCTTTTA
>CATIWJ010036419.1:0-19826 GCA_949640765.1 Croton laevigatus | reverse complement strand
AATGTAGGCTGACACACTGGAGCATATTTCCTTATCTACTTCAACTCATTCGCCGCAACAGATCGCCAGAAGTTCCCTGGCAGCACTGAGGGAAGATAGACGTACCTTCACAATGCCACCTCCGCAGCCTGCACCCACTGCTGCTCCACTTTTTGATGAATTGCAGCGAGCAAGTACTCAATCTGATCGGCCAGCACGCAATCGTCGATAACGCCACAGGGATGTACCTATCCCACCAGCAGCAGCATCATGTACCCCTGTGCCTGAGCCTGTGTATTTCCATTCACTTCAACCGTCTAAGTTTCCATCATCCTGTTCAAACCCACGTCTAGACCTGAATAGTAATATGCCAGGCCCTTCAGCACCGACCTTCCCAGCAGGACCATCTTTTACGCTTGGCTTATCTGCGTTTACGCCATTTGGACCATGGTCTTCCTCCGACCAAACCCAATCATCGCGTCCAGAGGCCACTCCTATACATTACGCCCCACATCCTCATCATTTCATGTACAGTGACACAACTCAGACGCAGTTCGATTCCATATTTCCATCTTTCTTCGGACAAACACAGGCACATGAAGCTCAGTTTGGAGGCTCTTTATCAGGACCATTTCCTTCTAATTTTCAGCAAACAATGTATGGTCCAAATCCTACTGCAGCTTGTCGTATGGATATTGATAATTCTACTCCCAGCGGTACTAGTACTCCTGCTCCAGCTGATGATGACGACAATGATGATGCTGATCAGCAAGAAAATGCTGGTCTTATGGATATGAGTAGTAGAAGAATCAGAAATAAGCGTGCATTAGGACTCAGATCACGAATTATAAGAAATGACCCGTATACGCCTGGCTCTTGATGTATCGGATAACATTTTTATATTTTATATTTTTTACCCAATTTTAATCATATTATTTGAATTAGTTATTGTTCTAAAAATATTATTTTTTACACTTATTATAATAATTTTAATCATTGAATAATCTTCAAAATCATTATAATCAATTTATACTAATTATAAGGAACTTTTAATAAAAAAATTACTATAATCAAAACAAAAAAAAAACACTTATAATCAAAAACCTAAAAGACACCCCATATTTATTTTTTATTTTATTTTGTTACCCTAACAATCAGTGCGGGATTTGGGGTTGGGCAGTTAGTCTGTGCGCCACTTTGTATAGCGCACTGCTGACTTTAATTAAACCAGATCATTAGACAAATGATTAATGATTGGGAGCCTCTCAGTGCGCCATTTGAAGTTGGACACTGAGGGCTGTGCGCCACTTTGACTAGTGCACAGCCTCAGTTTCCTACTTCAAGTGGCGCACAGGGATAAAAACCGGCCACATCAGCATTTTTCACACCAAATCCGTAATTTTTATCAAATTTACTCCAAATTCGTAATTTTTTTGGTTTTAATACTAAATTGGTAATTTTTTTTCCTGTTCACACCAAAAATGTTAATGTCCCCTAATAAAATTTGCTACTAGGCGGCTGCAATAGTATTAAATTTTTTGGATTAAATGTTGACTGTAGTATTGAAATTTGAATTTTGATTGCATTTTTATAACTTAGTGAAAATTGAATTATTTTATTTGGTAGAATATATTATTTTTCTTGAATTATAATAAAATTTAGTGCATATGTGTCATTTGAATTAAAAAGTTTAATATTTGACTTAAAAACATAGGATATAACACATTGAATATGTTCCCAATATCAAAGACCATATATTAGAATGAATGTTAAAGGTTAAGACATGAGTTGCTATATTCATAAATTGATAAATAAAAAAACAAGATATAGACCAGTGTATTAGATAACACATTACGGTCCTAACATTCATCCATTACGCCAACCTCTCTACTCCATTTGTATATTTGTTAATCTTGTTTCGGAATTGTCTTTCTACAGCATGGTCTAATTTATAGATGGAGTTCAAGATCAAGAAAATTCTCGAAGGCTTTAGCTGTTAATTTTTTGGTTTTTTGAATGTTGTATTTGGTGTTGTGATGTAATATTGGTGACGATGGTAGTTTGAGTTGGGTGTTTGCTGCTTTAATTGTGTGAATTATTAAAGAAATATCTTTTACCAAAAAAAAATAGAGAGTATTACAAGTTTATTAGTATTATTTATTTTTTATACTGACAGCAAAGTAATAATAAATAAATCGGTAACGTTTGTTGGGGCGAGTAGCATCATGGTTTGGTTTAATTTTTTTAAAAAAAATTTTTTCAAATAAAAACTTTAATTATTTGTGTTTGATTTTGAGATTTTTTAGTGGATCGCAGTTTACAAAATTTGATTCTGTATTATAAATTAAATATAAATTAATTAGAGCCGTTGAATTTTACAATCACGTGAAAGTTATAATATATAGTCGAATTCTGCAAACTGCGATCTGCTATAATTAATCTCCGAATTGAATACAATCAATTAAACATTTGATTTTAAATATATATATATATATATATATATATATATATATATATATATATATATTAAAGTAGGGGTGGGGCAAAACTGCGACTAGCTATACTTAATTTCGAAACTGAATACAGTCAATTAAACATTTGATTTGTAAAAATAATATTAAAATAGGTGTGCCCCATCTATTATCACCCTAAATAAATCGACCAATTTTATCTATGATTAATGTGCAATGAATAAAAAATTAAAATATATGAGGGAGGGTGGGGGCGCAGCGGAGGAGCACTTGGAATTGAAGCCAAACTTGGGGATTGAAGCCTCTCTCCCTCAGGTTTAAATCTCATCTCCTCTTGGATGCACGAGTGTATGCATGCGTTGTATATTTATGTAAAAAAAATTAAAATATATAAAACTTTCAATGCAATACAATTTGTTATGAAGAAATGTTTAATAAATTTTTATTTTATAAAATAATTCTGTAAAATGAAATTAAAGATTTTGTTCATTATAAATGCTCCGACAAAGGGAAAAAAAAGAGCTACAATATAGAAAACAATAAGCACTCGTGTGAGCCCTAAATGTACAAAATCGAAATTTAGGAAGTATTAATGTATTTGTGTGACAACAAGAAAATAACATTTCCACAACCACATTTTAAAATACTCTAATAATTATCATAGACTTTATACAAATATTTATGATTGGATATAATAATTATCAGAATCTTTTTATAATATGATAAATGAAAAATTGGTTCACAGCTATTGCTTAGATGAGAGTACTAAAAATAGTAGAAACAGAGGGCCTGCAATCTGATTATCTTATGTCATACTTTTATATGTCTTTTGTACATACTACATTGTATGTTGAGTCGGTCACCATAAACTTTTAATTCAATTATTTATTTGTTTCCATTTTAATTTGCGTGTTGGTGCACCAAAAAATATAAATAAATTAAATTACAATTTAGTCCCTCAAATAGTCAAATTTCTCTATAATTTATTATAATAGTGTCATCTTTTTTTGTATAATGGATATCAGAATTGGTGGAAATTCAATTAGAAATAGAGTACAAAATAAATTATATTTAGAGCATTAAACACCCCCTCTCCTCTTTTATACTTGGTGAATTTGAAAGGGTTTTAATCTATTATAATTGGAAGCAATTTATGCCCACTTTTTTATGTATCAATCAATGATCACAAATTTGAGGTATGAGCCTATTATATAAATTTTGAATCCACACTCAAAATAGAGAAAATATCTAAAGGGGCATGGTGGCCCTGGTGGTTGAGCCTTTACTATGTGCCTCCTCAGACGTTTCTAGTTTTATCCTAGACTCTAGTTTCACCCCTGTTAACATACTAACTGGGTGTGTATGTATATCTATGTTTTAAAAAAAAATTAGAGAAAATATCTAAATGTTGTATTGAACCTTTTCATAATTACAAACCAAAAAAAATTTCAATAAAAACTTAATTACGAAACCTAAAATCCTGCCTCTTTCTATACATATTTTTAAACCAATATAAATACTTTCAAAAATTTCACTATTAAAAAGTGATACTTATATTACAACAAAATGAATATCATATCATGACATATTTTGTGAAATAGATATATTTGAGGGACAAAATTATGCTAAAAATAAAGAAGCAAGCAAATATTCAAAAAATCAGAATATATTTCTCTTTCAAAAAAAACAAAAAAAGAATATACTTAAACTGGATTATACAATTATAACCAAAGTCGAAGAAGAATTAAAAAATAGTTAATTACAAAATTTTTTTGGTCGGCAGTATAAAAGTATGATAGTTTTAAAATTATCAAGGATTTGTGAGGAGTAAGAAGGCACGTTATACAGCAAAATCATATGGTTCAATTCATTTGGTACCTAGCAAAATCAAATAAAACATGCTTAAATAAAGTTTTCCACTTAATACCAAACACCCCAAAAGATTTCCTAGTTTAATTTGGTATATATTCCTTTCTAATTTTAAGATATATGATAGTTAGGTTGCGTTCATGAATGTTTAGGAAATGTAGTAATAATAATTATTGTCTATTATGACAAAAAAAAAAAATTAATGAGTTTAAAATTTTATAGTCCAGTCTTTTAATATCTCATTTTAATAAAAAATTTATATTTGACCTGATATATAAGACAGATTACATATATACTTGTTATTTTAGACTATACTTTGATAGGTAACCTTGTTGGATTTACGAGTATTATTTAATGTAAATAGTTTTCCCCTCAAATATCCCAAATAAAATTTTTATTAAACGACATCACAATAAAATAAATTAATACTGTATTATCAAAATAACGATAGTTAAATAAAATTTAAAAATAATAAAATAGTAACGTCACTATAACTAAAAATTTACAAGTTAATACAACAGATAACAATGGAGTTTTCAACCATCCACCACCAACAACCATTACATCACTTTTAAAAGCAAAAACTTATTTGAATCGATGTTTGAACAACAATATCTGCATAAAAGGATATTACTGTGTTGTGTTATGTTTTTTTTTTTTTTTTGTTTATAACATTTATGGATTTTATAGGTATGCATTAATGCATAAAAGAAATGGATAACAAGTTTGTGAGGTATCATTTGAAAGCGGTAAGTAGAGAGAGAAGGAGAGAAGATCAATTTTATGGAAAGTAATCAAGTTTCGGAGAATTGAGTGTTTGTCTAGGGAAGTTTTCAGAATTAGAAAATTTAATTTCTCTCCCACATAGAAAGTAAGTTCATCTCTTCAACTCAAGGAAGTATACTTCTTAATTATGAATAATTTCTATTTTATTCTTATTTTTGACATTTAAAATATTTTAATAATATATTTTATCAAATAATTAAACTTCTAAAAATTTTGTGAAACAAATCAAGTAATATTTTATTCTTTCTTGTAAAATAACTTTCATATAATTGTATTTCCCCAAAACTTAACTTACCAAAAAGTAAGGCATTTGAAACGAAAGATGCCTAAGGATATATAAGTTTAAATCTATAACCATTTTGTAACCAAAATGTATAGTTAACTCAATTTTTACAATTATAATCATATTATCATATTTACTATTTAACGGTTACTCACAAAAGTTTCATTACCATTTCTAACCTTTTGATCCAAATATACGATGGTACTCCTTTTTTTTTTTCACATAAAAAATATAAAACAGTACTTTTTTTTAATATAGATATAAACTTACGCACCCAGATGTGTATAGAAATATTCGAACTCAGTTCAAAAGTCTTATCACATCTGCTAGCTCCCAACCACATATAATACGGTACTTGAAAACTCATTATACTCAATAATATTATTTGGTCTCGCATTAATTGAAATGATAATAACATGTTTTTAGAATTAGAGTGGGGAAATCGAACTCTAATCTTTGTGTAGATCACAAATGCACTTATAGCATGCGTTCCATAACAATCTTGTTTGACTTTTAAACAAAATATTCATTTCATAATAATAAAAAAAATCTAAATTTTATAAAATTATAAACCAAATCAAAACGAGACCACAAATTTAATAATAATAATTTAATTTTTAATTTCATCCATTCTATACTCACTCCTAATTGTCAAATACGGAGCTACCTACCTTATCTTAAAATAAATGGGAAAAAAAAAATATTTTGCTATTAATATACCGAATAGTTAGTTCATTAACTTGTAGGGCAGTACGTATCCTTACACACACAAGGGCAAAGAATTCCAAAAATAGAGAAAATGGTAGAAAAATGAAGGACTAAATTAGGAAATTGCAAAATGAAGTACTGATTTTTGGGACACCTCAACTCAGTCCTAAAGTATTTATAGCTAAAACATGATTGTAGGTCACATTGAATGGATGCTAAAACTACACATAACTGTGACCCTTTGACGCGGTGACGCTCTCTACATTAAAACTGTGGGGTTCTAAATTTCAATAATATTATTATTATTATATATATGGTGTAATATATATATATATATATATATATATATATATATATATATTTTTAAATATATTTTTGTTCAATTATTTGGAACAAACATGTGCCAACTTTCATTTAATTTGGACGTGTGACTCAAAATTATGTATTTTTCTTACTTATTTTATTGTCTAAAATCTTTTTTTTTTTTAATTTTTTTCGCCCTTCTACAACTAAAATGTCATTGAGAGCCGACATAATTAGAGTTGCTCGTGAAGCGGGTTTTGTAAGACCCATGCCTGCGCTCCATGCAACGGGTTGAGTAGAGTGCGAGATTGGGGATCAAATTGCGAGCATCTATTGTTATAATTCAAAAAAGTCTATTTTCTACACACAAATATATAGAAAGGATTATTCATGATTTTTTTAACCCTCTCATTCTATTATCGTCTTGTCATTTTGGCTCTCATTTATCAATACAAACTCAAAAGTCTTGACCAAACTCGAGTTTGAGTTTGAGTTCGAATTCGGCTTGTCTAAAAATAATTAAATTCAAATTTGGCTTGATAAATTAATTTAATAGTCTACTCTACTACTATGACATTAGCAAAGTTCACTATGAAATTAGCAGGCCAATAATATTATTAGGCCTCTGTACTATACCACTTTTTAACATAAAACCCCTCAAGTTACTAATAACATTAATAAGCCCCTCAACTTCGTGCGTGTATAACACGAAACCCTTATTTAACGAGCGTGATTAACCTTCAAACAGAAGTTGCGTGAACTAATACCTAAGCCTCGTTCTCTACCTCGCTTTTCCGCCTCCCTTTCCTATCCGTACGATATGCTCTCACCACCGTTCATCGCCACAATGCATCTACTACCTTTACCAGCCGATTCTATCTCCATCGCCAGCCTCCCTCTATTTTCTGGTGAAATCATAAATAACATATGATCGAAATCATGAGGAAACATCATCCACAACCTTCAAAGCTTTCCGACGAACTCACGATTGCTACTACTATCTTCGGTCTCAACCTCCAACACTGTTCAACATCTTTGATGGGACTCTCCATCTCCACTGCTCACTTGTTAGCCTCTCAATGCTTTCTGTCTTGATCAAATATTGCATCACAAGCAAACCTCGATCAAAGCTCAGCCACTGCTCCATCTCACTCCATCTACTACAATGCCTTCAACCTTATTGTTTGAGCACCACTTCTTATTATTTGTATCAATTTTAACTCTCATTTATACTTGTCAAATGGAATTTTGAATTGGTTGAATATATTTAATTGGGTGAATCTAATATTTCAAGAATTGAGATGAATTTTCTTTGTTGTACTGAAAATTAGTTAGACTGAATTTATTTGGTTAATTTAGGGAATGGATTCATTGGTGGTGTGCATGAAGAAGAGGATGGTGGTTGTGCAACACAAGTGTTCGATTAAATGCTTTAGAGAGATTTGGTGCTTCTTCTGGCTTGTTCCGATCATTGGCGCTTCAATTTTTCTTGTACAGCACATCTTGGAGTGAAAATGCATTACAAATATTTGCTCCTTGACGTTTTTTCTTTTAAATATATATCTAAATTAATCTATAACTTTTTCCGGGATTTTTTTCTTTTCCTTTTCTTTGCTTTCCTTTGCATGCAAAGTAAATCAAAGGGTCTCTTGTTATAAAATATAGTAGTGCAGGACCTCATAATGCTTTTGGCTGAAAATAATATATTTATTAAAAAATAACAAATTGGATATATTTATTAAAAGTGACATCTAATAATTTAATAATTTTAATTAATTTACTTTACATCTAAAAAGCTTTTCCTTAACATGATTATTTTTAAAATTTTGATTTTTCTTAAATTCTGTAATAAAATTAAAAATAAATTCTGTCTATTTGGTAAGGGACAAGAGAAATTTGAGAAAAAAAAAAAAGTAGAGAGATCGCATTATACAAAGCGACACTGACTGAGTACCGTCCTCATAAGAAGATTCCAGATCTTGAGTGACCATTGTTTTATTAGAGATGCCAACTAAACTATAGTTAATTTAACCCAAATCCATTTATATTTTCTAGAAGTTGCAAATTTCCAATGAAAGCGTGTGAGTAGTTTATTTATTTCTTCCGTTCGACAACAGTTTATGAGGTGATTTGTAACATTTGACGAATCAAAATATTAAAAATTATCTTTTTTTAACATTTTTACGATAATTTTTCACTATTTAAGTAATAGTTAAAAAAATTAATCCCTATTTAAGTAATTTTATGATAATATTTAATAATATATAAAGGATAAAAATTAAAAAAAAAGAAATTTATCCTTTATTACATATAAAATGACACTTATTTTGAAACAAAACATATTTTATAAAATAGAGAGAGTATTCAGTTATAATTTTTTTGATAATTATAAATGGTTATAATTTAAAATATTTTTATACTCCAGTTATCTTGTATTGTTAGAAAAATAAAATAAAAAAAATGAAAACTTATCTGAAAAATGAGACTCTCATCTTGGAACAAAATAAAAAATTAAATGGGACTCTTATCTTTGAACGAGGTGAATAAAATGAAATTGAAGTTCAAATATAATTTAAAATGAAATTAATTCATTTGGATAGTTAATTTTTTTTTGTTTTTATAAGCTTGGTTTTAGGGCTTATCAATTTGACCACCTATAAATAGTTGTTTGGATGATGTTGGAATTTATAAAAATTAATACTGTACAAGTTGATTCCAACTGAAATTCAGAGCTTATTCAGTCTTCTTTCTACTGTTGATGGTCAATTTTGTTGACTTTTCACTTAAAAAGATAATGACCTTTATTTACCAAGTTTTTTAGGGGACAAAAACATTAGAGGGCCCTTGCTTGATCCTATAATAAATTGATTAGGTGGGACTATATGTAAACCAGCGATCTAACGAGAATATTAGTGCTTTTCATTATTACTCGGTACATAGATAATTCTCAGGACCGTCCATTTGGCAAAATCATGTCAATAAATGAATGGGACCAAAGAAATTTAGTAGTACCATAATAATAGAGTTGGGGAAAAAAATGTTACCACTAGCCTCTTTCACTAAAAAAAGGATAAATGTGTTTTTTTTATTTTATTTTTTTGTCTGTTATTTAGTATTTATTTTATCTCTGTGTAATTTTATTTTACCTCTGTGTAATTTTTAGGATTTATCACTTTTTTTTTGTTCTTTTTTTTTATTTTAGTTCTTATAATTTTCTACTTGTCCCAAATACCTAGATGGGCTAATAATCTTTTTTACAGTTTCTAGGTAGGCAGTCTTTCCGACAATTGCTGTATTTCTGATTCATTTCTCTCGTAGTAAAATTACGACAAGGATATTTTTATCCTTTATAAAAAAAAAAAGATAAAAGTTATTATATAAACTTTATAAATTGAGTTTAGATAAATTTTATTCCCCTCACATAAAATTATGAATTGCGAAATAAGATATAGTCTAAACTAATGCATGTGATTTAATTGTTTTATACAATTTAATTGTGTTGACCTAACGGTTAGAGTTTAGATATTTGATTAGTTTAAAATTCCGCTCCGCAGTTAATTTTTGGTTGAGAATCTTAATTAGTTGTTGATTAAATTATTTTTCTACTTAAAATTTTTTCATTCAAACTTATTGATTTTTATTATGTCTATATTTTATTTATTATAATTATAATTTAATATTTTAACATTACATAAAAAATAGATAAATGTGACAAATTTTCTAGAACAAGGAGAGGTAACTATTGATAAATTTTGATCAATACTCTAGCTAGCTGAAACTCAAAAAAGATATCACCAATTAGTATTTTTTCTTTTTTTAACGGAGGATATTACCAATTAGTTGTTGGTCTAGTTTGATTATGCATTACATCTCTTAATCAAGGTTAAATGTTTGGATTTTATTATTTAAATAAAGAAAATTGAATTAGAAAAATTATTTTTTAAAATTTGAATTAGTTAACATTTATGTTAGATGCTCGAAAATTGGATGGAATTCTATATATATATAGAATATATATATATATATATATATATATATATATAAAATACAACTCTCATATTTTATAATAAAAAAATTAAAATTGTGGCCCAGCTACCCCACTCCCTGGAGAAAAAAGAGTTTAAAAACAAAAACTGCTAAAATTGTACAAAAAGAAAATTAAAAAACGCCTACCAAATCTCACCAATTTGTCAAACAACAAAACCAGTTGATCTTTCACGGAACCTTCAAACTCCTCACTATACAATTTTTAATTTTTTCCAGCAATATTGAATAAAATAAATAAATCAAGGAAAGACCATACTCACCATCCCTCCTCCTCTGCTCTCTTCGTCGTCTATAAATATACCATTTTATCTACCAACATTCTTCATCTTCAACCTATTTCTGCAACTTAACACAAGAACCCCTTTTCACAATTTTCTTCATTTAATCCTCTCTTTATATTCTTTACATTTTTTTTGATATATACTATTCTTTTTTCACTATATATACATTTTTCTCGATATATACTACTCTTTTTTCACTATATATACATTTTCTTGATATATACTAGTCCTTTACTCTTTTTTCACTATATATACATTTTCTTGATATATACTAGTCCTTTTTTTTTCACCATATACACATTTTCTTGATTATCTTGATATATACTACTCTTTTTTTCACTATATACACATTTTCTTGCACATTTTCTCGGAAAGAAAAATGGTGTTCAAGTTGAACAATCAGTTGCTATCAAAAATTGCTACCGGCAATGGCCACGGCGAAGAGTCGCCGTATTTTGATGGATGGAAAGCTTATGATAGTGATCCATACCATCCTATTAATAATCCAAATGGTGTTATTCAAATGGGTCTAGCAGAAAATCAGGTAAATTTTCATTAATTTAATTGAATTCTCGAAAATTTATATATTTATATATATGTAGATTAATTAATTTTTATTTGAGTTTATTTATTTATTTATTTTTTTTACTTCACTTGCAGCTTTGCTTTGATTTAGTTCAAGAATGGGTTAAGAACAATCCAAAAGCTTCAATTTGTACTCCTGAAGGAGCTGAGGAGTTTATGGATATTGCTATTTATCAAGATTATCACGGCTTGCCGGAATTTAGAAGTGTAAGCTACTTTTTAAACAAAAAAACTAAAATCTGACAATTAATGAATTCTCTTATAAAAATAAGAACTAAGAATTTGAAATTTATTTTATTTTTTGAGGTTTGACTAAATAAAAAAATTATTTGACTTGCAGGCTGTTGCAAAATTTATGGCAAAAGGTAGAGGAGATAAAGTAACATTTGACCCTGATCGTATTGTTATGAGTGGCGGAGCTACCGGAGCTCATGAAACGGTCGCCTTCTGTTTGGCTGATCCCGGCGACGCTTTTTTGGTTCCTACTCCTTATTATCCAGGGTAAGTAGTAATTAATAATAATAATATTATTAAAAACTCAACAAGTCTTCTATTTCCACACATACAATACAAGGATAGAAAGAGAAAGGGAGATATGATCAGTAATTAAAAATTACTTAAATTATGATTAATTAAAAATAAGTCAAATATAGTGTTTACAAAAGTCAAACAATGTTAATGTCAATAACCCAATTGAAGCTTTTAAAATGGTTAGAATGTCACGACCTTTACCTATCAACACAGCCTGTATTTATATTATTGGGTGGAAGAGGGAAAAAATTTACAAAATTAATAGAGTGAGTCATCCCATCAACCCCCGAGTAGTGGTGGAGTATTATTTAAAGCACCAAAATTTTACCCAAAAAAAGGGAAAATATTAATATTTGAGGTCTAAAATTAAATTTGTGGTTTCTTAAGAAGTTGAATGTGTCCTGTCGTTTTTAGGTAACCTCATCACTTCCCAACATTTTCTGTTGTTTTCATGAGTCATGACTTCGTATGAAAATGTTGGTTTTAGAATTATTGACCTCTCCCACGTGGCTCGTTAGACAAAAAAAAAAAATTTGTTACAATATATTTATAATTTATACCATTTACGTTTAACAATTCATGAACCAGAAATTGTCCGAAATTGTATTTGTCTTCAAAAAATAAAATTGATTTTTTTTATTTATTTAAGAGCTATGCTAAATAGCATTATTATTGTTATAATTGCAGATTTGATAGAGACTTAAGATGGAGGACAGGAGTTCAACTAATTCCAGTAGACTGTGAAAGTTCGAATAATTTCATGGTGACAAGAGAAGCTTTAGAACATGCTTATGAAATGGCTCAAATTGAGAATATAAGAGTGAAGGGTTTGCTCATAACTAATCCTTCAAATCCATTAGGTACAATCTTGGATGGAGAAACACTGAGAGATATTGTAAGTTTCATCAATGAAAAGCAAATTCACTTGATCTGCGACGAAATTTATGCGGCCACGGTGTTTACACAGCCGGAATATATCAGCATAGCCGAAATAATTGAAGAAGGACAAGAAGAAGATGAAGAAAAATGGAATCTTGATCTTATTCATATTATTTATAGTCTTTCCAAAGATATGGGATTTCCGGGTTTTCGGGTCGGTATTATATATTCTTATAATGATGCAGTTGTTAATTGTGCAAGAAAGATGTCTAGTTTCGGATTAGTATCGACACAAACCCAACATTTGATCGCGAAAATGTTGTCGGATGATGAATTTATTGAGAAGTTTATCGGTGAAAATAAGAAAAGATTAGCTAAAAGGTATAGTGATTTTTCTGTAGGGCTTGCTCAAGTGGGTATAAAATGCTTGAAAACTAGCAATGCTGGCTTGTTTTGTTGGATGGATTTGCGTAGGTTGCTTAAAGATCAAACGGTTGATGGGGAAACTGCACTATGGAGGATTATAATTAAGGATGTTAAGCTTAATGTTTCTCCCGGTTCTTCTTTTCATTGTACCGAACCGGGTTGGTTTCGGGTTTGCTTCGCCAACATGGACGATAGTACGATGAATGTTGCCTTGTCGAGAATTGCAGCTTTCGTGCTTCAAAATAAGGAAGCTATGAAACCTAAGAAGAAATTGTGCTGGCAAGGTAGCCTTAAACTCAGCTTCTCCTCCCGAATTTACGACGATTTCATTATGTCTCCCCACTCTCCACTACCTCAGTCGCCTCTTGTTCGTGCTCAAACTTGATTGAATAAACCACGTTGGGATGGTCGAACAATAATGAAATTAGATAAAAGTATCTATTTCATTACGTTGGATTTGGTTCCATCACAATTTACTGAACTGCTTCTAATCATAAAGAAAATAACTTTTAACTGTGTCTAATTTGTGTTTGAAGAAATTGTTAAATTCTTTTTATTTTATTTTTACACTATGTTAAGTGGTTATATATGTAGTTTCTTTTTTCCTGTTTCCAATTAATATGTGTTAGTGTCATTCTTTTGTTGTATAGGAAATTATTGTAGTGTAGTTTTATAAAGAAAAGGGAGATTGACGTATGGTGGCTTTTCATGTTGTAATGACCAATATATGTCATAAACCCATATGGAAAAAAAAAGTAATCATATGGGAATATATATATTTTGGTTCATGAATCTCCCAAGTGTATTTCTTTCTATAATGTAAACTTATACCTTTTGTTTTTGCAATGGGAAAAATCATATTTCTTTGACAAGCATATTTTTTTGGAAAAAAAAAAATGGTCTCATTTCAAAAATAATAATTAATAATTTCACTATTTCTAAAAAATACTCAAAATAATAATAATAATAATATTATTATTATTATTGTAAAATGAAAACCAAATATAGTATTAAAATAGATATACAATTAATTTTGTCATTTTGTTGTAAACTCCAATTCAATCCATTATTATTATGATTGCTAGAATTTGACATGTTTATTAGGATTGAGTGGGTCGCAGGATCAATGAATGTTGCATTCTCTTTTATAGTAATAGTCTTATTCTCATTTCTATTTTCTCAAAAGTTCGCATTAGTTATTAGTTTTTTCTTTATATATTTATTGATAATTAATCACCTATCTTAAATAAGTGTTGGGCCGCTAGGGGTTTGGGCTGGGCTTACTAATTTTAAAATACTATTGGTTAGTTTGCACTCTTAGCCATATTATTCATCCAAGTTTTTATAAGCAAGGATAGTTGAAATTAAAGTTATTTAAGTAATTTTAGAGAACTAAGATATCTAAACACCAAATAACTACAACTACAATACAAATGAAAGAATAATAATGCAAAATTATACTATTCTTTTCTTTTAAAGTTACGTAAAAATGGTAGTTTTTTTTTTTTTTTTGAAAATATAAAAATGGTAGAGTTGAATCACAATTCAATATGACCAGAGGCCAAAGTTACGAGTTTATATCATCTGTATTATCAGTCTCATAAAATCTTGCAAAGCAAAACATTTATTCAATAACATGTCAAATTTAAACAATTTTCTTTTTAAACTATTGGATGGAAGGACTTCATTTCAAATCAATAAGTTGTTTTCTCTTCAATTTGCCACTATATGTCGATAATTCTAAATTTGGTCTTGTAATTTTGCATCATATATTTATTTTAAAGTTTCGTTTAACAACACGTCAAGTGATTTAAAAGACATGAGATATTGTTGTTTTGCTAAAGCATCTTATTGGGATGCTTGTTTTTAATATATTTTATTAGAACTCTGCATAACTTACTTAAAAATTTGATAGATGAAGATTACACAACCTTATAATAACCTTCTTTCCACTCCTTATCGATGTGGGATCCCAATACACCCCTCACTTTTCGCATGACATGACCCGTTTCAGGTCCAACTGAGATGGCCCATTACAAATGGTCCATTTCAGAATGGCCCATTATGGGACAGGGAGGTCCATTATAGACCATTCATTTCGGAACAGCCCAGCATAATGGGAGAATAGCTTGGCTCTGACACCATATTAGAACTGTGCCTAACTCATCTGAAAACTTGAGTTGACATGTGAGGATTGTCTAGCCTTATAAAGACCTTCCTTCCACTCTTTACCAATGTGTGATCTCAATAGGAGAGTTAAGCACAGTTCTAATAAAAACCTCCTTCTCACTTCTTACTGATATGGGATTCCAACATATTTAGTACAAAGAGTTTTCAAAAGAAAAAAAAAAGTGTAGAACAAAAACTGTAACACCCCTTAACTTGACTATTTATAACCGAGCTGAGTGTGCCATAACATATACTACATGGTATACAAAACATGAATTACATTTGTTTACATAGATTACAATACTGATTATAAAATTTTTCTTCCTTTGTTCTGATGATCTTTCTGTATATAGACTTTTCTTTCATAGTATATGTCATTCTAAGTGCTTCTAGAGATGCTGATGCTACTTTGCTACTCTGGTTCCTTTTGCATCTTTGTTCGCTCAAAATTATACTATCCAAAAGCGACCCGCAAGTATACGGGGCAATTGTAATATTTTGATAGCACCCAAGGTCATATTCACAAGAAAGGCTAATGAAGTTATTAATTTCTTCAAAAGAACAAATAAAAATGAAGTAAGCAAAAGAAACGATATGATTGGTGATTTGATTAAAACTAAAGCAAGTTCGAATTAAAAGAAATGATTTAAGTGCAGAATGTGCGAGGTGTGAAGTAGAGAAAACAGCTGACGAAGAAAGCAGAAAATAGGATGCAAAGACTGAAGATTGTCTAGAGTTCATAATTCACAAATTAATCATTTATAAAATAAAAAACACACAGTTGATTAAATTAAGAATTCAACTCCTAAAATTAATTATATTAGCAATCGCATTCATAGAATTCAAAATGAATTACAGGTTGAAAATAAAATTTTTTTCTTAAAACTTATATTTCTAATTCATTTTAAGAATTTAATCGGACGTTATCGGGCATTAAACTTCAACTCTCGTTCCTTCTTTCAACACCTATAACAAACAATTAAAGCTATGCAACTGTTCGCAAACATTCAATCAATCCAACTAAAACAGAAATAAAATAATCAACAAAGCATAATTCAATCTCATATCAAAATGTGCTTCATAACCCCTCTAGACAATAAGGAAATTACTTCATCTTAAGCATTTCAATCCCAACAACAAATGAAAAACAGAGCAGTAAAGAATACATCAACCAGAATTAATTCTTCACTGTTCTATTTTAAAAACCAATCTCAATCTAATAATAAAATATATATCAATCAACAGCGCAATCTCAACTAAAACAATCATCAAATCTCAGTTCAACAACAGCAATTCAAATCCAACACAAACAATTAAAAGGAACAGAAAAGGAAAAGAAACAGTAACCGGAATCAATGTCGATGAAGAAATGCGGACTGTCGTTTTCTGTTTTTTGATCTCAATCCAAGGGGAAGCAGAAATCTGATATTCTTTCTCAAATCGGAGAACAGATTAAGAATCTCCACTTCGAATTCGGTTGCACAAGTCACCTCTGAAGCTCTTTTCCTGTCATCACTGTCAAGAATGGCTTTAAAATGCAGACTGGTTTCTCGCGAATCCCAGTCCTTCCTCACTTCTCTTTCCGATCAAGATAGTGATATTTGGTCCTCTGTACTCCCTCCGTCTCCGATCGGGATCAACCGCCGTTCCTTACTCGTCTTCGTCGTGTCCAAAACCCTAGCAAGTCTCTGTCACGTCCAGGAAAGAAGAGCGCCACCGTTCCCTCAGTTCATGCAAACCTTCGCTTTCAGCTTCAAATCCGCATCGTCCGCGCGTCCTCGCAGATCGCCATTCCGGCCGATCAAGAAGTGGTGGCGTCGTTCCTGCAGTCCCAACACAGACTGTCCCCTTTCCACTTCCTCCAACCACACCGCCCCCTCTTTGAAAATCAGACCCAGCCACCACAGAGCACAACCGCCTCCTCTTTCTAATTCAAACCTAACTCAAAACGCACAAATTTGTGTGTTTTAATGAATTTTACAGATTAGTCCTCCAGCTCATTCCTTTCTTCTACTAAACTCTTGTATTCCGCAAAACTTTCAATCAAATCCCTGATTTTATCCAATGTTCTTCCATTTGCCCAATTTTTGTCTCCTTTTCGCAATATTAACCAATTACAACATGAGAATAACAATATAAGAAATTAGTGCCACCAAGAGTAAATATTTACCAATTAAATGCAAAATTAAGCAACATTTCACGTAAAAACTTATATAAAATTGGCACTAATCAATCTTTCCATAAACCTACAGGTTTAGCATAAACTAAACTTACTGAGCTATGAGTTAAGTGGGTACTTTACTCTTAGTGATGTAAATTCACGTAATATTATTTCACATAATCACGTATGACATATAATAAGTAACATAGTATAGCAACAACACAGTTCATATATTCACAGCACATATCATGAATACATACATTTAAAGATAATTAAGCAAAGGGTAAAGTACCAAAGCTGATTTAATTGTTGCGTTTGTCTCAACTTATCCCGAATTCATTATATGCGTTCTCATCTAACTTAAATTCTCCCTTGCCATATCTAATTAAATCAAATATTAATTAATTCCCAATCTATTTATTACTTGATCTCTTCCAATTTGTTTATTTATTTCTCTCCTTTCTTTTTATATTTATCTATTCTTTCATTATTTATCATTTATTTCTTTGATAGTTCTTACTCAATTTAACTCGATTTATTTTTTAATTAATCTTAATAGTAACCTTTTAAATCTTTTCTCTATAGTTTATTTACTACTGATACTCTAATTAAATTATCAATATTATTTTTAAATTATTCCATGATCCTTTTACTTAAATACTCCTCCTAAATTCATTTCATTTTATGGCATATTAATGTTTATATCTTTATATTTACTAAACATGCTACAAACATATACTAATTAGTAGTTTAATGCTCTTTATATATATATAATCTCATTTTCTCATTTATTCCCATCTTATTTTCTATTTTTATTTTTCTATTTTAATATTCTTAATAAGACTCTAATCAATTCCCAATCATTTATTTCATTATCTATTTAATTTATTTAATACTAAATTAATAAAATTATAATCCTTTTAATTAAACAAATTTATTTAAACTCTATATTTCACATTTATATATTAATTTATAATTTCTCTTACTACTTTGGATACCATAATAATTAACAAATTTACCTCTTTATTCCCATTTAAATATTTCTACATATTATCATAATTATTATTTCCTTTTAATGTTAGAACTGTAACATGCACATTTATATATTTTCCTTATCACATAATATTACTTAAATTAATAGTTTAATATATAATTTCACACACTTTCACATACTAATTTCGACGTATATAGTTCCTTCCTATATTTTCTTCTAAATTCTATCATCGAAATTCATAATTAATACTCCATCCGTTTCATTTAGATAGCAAAACTTTCCTTATTGGGTGTTTCATTTAGATAGCAAAATTTCTCAAAATAGTAAGTTTTGAGTGTAGTGGGAAGTAAAAAAAGTCTAATTTGCCCTTGACATTGATAGACTGTTGAATTAAATAATGGGTGGTTTTTGAGGTGTTGAATTAAATAATGGATACTTTTTGAGTTAGTGGAGATGCTTTTTGAGTTAGTGGGGAACACAGAGTGACAGTGATGTGACAGTTGTCTGAGTGTGTTTGACTTTTTCTGTAAAAATTGAATTTTGTGTTGTGCCATAAAATACACTGATTTATAAAAACAGTGGGCAATTTAGGTAACCTGTGGCCAAGTTGGTCTGTCGAAAAATGAATAACTGGCCACAAGTCATTAAACTTGGTAACAATTATAGCAAACAGTGGTAAATAACTGGCCATAATTAATTAAACTTGCTAACAACTATAGTAGACGACAAGTGTTATAAGTGGCCACAACTAATTAAACTTGCTAACAACTATAGTAGATAGTGGTAAATGACTGGCCACAACTAATTAAACTTGCTAACAATAATAGCAGACAATGGTAAATAACTGGCCACAACAAATTGAATTTACTAGCAACTATAAGAGAAAGTGATAAATAACTAGCCACAAGTTATTAAACTTGTTAATAACTATAGGAGACAATGGTAAAGAACTTGCCACAACCGTTAATAGTTGTGGCCACCTTCATCAGTAGTTGTCCACAAGTGCAAGTAGTTGTGGGCAAGTGTTAATAAGTGTGGCCCTTTTGTTTTAAAAGTTGTTCACTGGTTACCTAAGTTGTCCACAATTTTAGTACATAACTGGCCACAACCGTTAATAGTTGTGGCCACCGTCATTAGTAGTTGTCCACAAGTGCAAATAGTTGTATGCAAGCCTTAATAAGTGCAGCCCTTTTGTTGTTAAAAGTTGTTCACTGGTTACCCAAGTTGTCCACAACTTTGGTACATAACTGGCCACAACCGTTAATAGTTGTGGCCACCTTCATCAGTAGTTGTCCACAAGTGCAAGTAATTGTGGGCAAGTGTTAATAAAAGTGTGGCCCTTTTGTTGTTAAAA